>PVHY01021196.1:0-24327 GCA_004024945.1 Uropsilus gracilis
CTAAGTCTTTTATCCATTTTGAGTTGATTTTTGTACATGGTGTGAGGGAGCTGTCTTGGTCCATTTTTGGCATGTTTTGGACCAGCTTTCCCAGCACCATTTATTGAAGAGGCTATCCTTGTTCCAGTATAAGTTTTTCACTCTTTTGTCAAAGAATAGCTGACTATATATGTGTGGTTTTATTTCAGGGCACTCCTCAATTCTGTTCCACTGGTCTGATTGCCTGTTTTTGTACCAGTACCAAGCTGTTTTAATTACTATGGCTTTGTAGTACAGTTTGAAGTTTGGAATGCTAATATGGTTGGTGAATTTTATTTAAAAAAAAAAAAGAGCTGCAATAATCTGAATAAAGTTTTCCACATGATTCACAAACTGTCACTTTACATTTAATTGGTATGTTACCAGTGGGTTTGAATATTTAAATAACAATATCACTGGATTTGGATTACACTAAATAGAATAAATGAGAGTCCTTACTAACAAGAAACTAACTTAAACATCAATAACAGACATACGTAGCATCCTGTAATATATTTGGAAACTTAAGTAACCCCAAACATTTTCAAATATTAGGAAAACACATTACCTCTCTTCATCATTGTATATCAGTAACACTTGTGACTTTTTATTGACTATACAGAAAATACTTTTTCTAGTGATAAAACAGTACCCTACCCTAAGCACCAACAGGTCTCAATTTCTTTAGCTACCATGCTGTTCTCTTAGCTTTTTGAATTTGTATATTTCTTTCTTTCTCCACTGTGATATTCTCTATTATTTCTTTTAAAAACTACTATATTCCACCAAGCATGGTGGCACGCACCCGTAATCCCAGTTACTTGGGAGGCTGAGGCTGGGGATCACATGAGTCCTTGGGTTTGAGACAACCCTGGGTAAAATAGCAAGACCTAGTCTCTTAAAAATAAATAAATAAAGCTGGATGTGGTGCACATGCCTGTAATCCCAGTTACCTGGAAGGCTGAGGCTGGGGATCACTTGAGTCCGCGGGTTCAAGATAGCCCTGGGCAACACAGAGAGACTAAGTTTCTTAAAAATTAAAAAATAAATAAATAGATAGATAAATAAAAAGTTCTATATTCCTTCTTCTTCCTTTCTCCCTCAGGGATATTCATTTTTATATTGCTTTTCCTCATGGAATTGTATAATTTTCAGTGTCTCTTTATTGTAATCTCTCTTTTTCATCTCATTTCTTTGTATGTACTGATTGCCAAACTAACTGATTCGATCTTCCAGTTGGTCTAGCTACTTCTATTCCTTTCTCGAGAATTTTTCAGTTCCTCTTTGATCTTGTTACCTTTACTCTTCAGGTGTTATTTAATTGTTTTAAGCTTCAATTTTGATCTTTTGTTCATTAATTTTGTTTCTGAGGATATCACTTGTTTTTGTGCGCTATCTTTCATTTCTTTGATTTTCTTTTTTATGGCAATTTCAAACATTGTATCTATCTTTGTAACTGGGTTTTGGATATTTATATTTTTCTGGTATAGTATAGCTCTATGAAGTCATGTTGCCATTTGTTCTGTTCTGGTTTTTTAATTTTTATTTAATTCTTTTTAAATTTTTATTTAATTCTTTTGCTTTTGATAATCCAATTGTTGTCTATGGGGTTTTTTTCTGGATGTGGCTCCTCTAACCTGACCTGAGGCCTGGCAAGCCTCTGCTGCTGTCTTGGGGGTTTCACTGCTTCCACACTGGACCTGGCCCCAGGGAAAGTATTTCTTTCCCAGTGCTGATTTTTAAAAGGTTGGGGGAGTTGGTATTTTGATTCTCCTGTGATAATTTGTCACATTTACTGCCTTTGTGAAAGCTTGTTACTATTTATTTCAATGAAAAAGGGAACAGGGTTGGTCAGGATGTGAAGAAATTGCAATCTTGTACACTGTTGATGAGAATGTAAAACAGTGCATTATTACCTATGAACAAAAGTGTTGCGATTATTCAGAAAAGTGAAAATTTGTTTGCTATATGATTCAGCAATCCCACTTTTGGATATACAAGCAAAAGAACTGAAAACAGGGTCATGAAGAAATATGTATACACTTGTATTTATAGAAGCATTACTCACATAAGCCAAAAGATGGATTCAACATAAGCGTTTATAAACAGATAAACGAGCAAGGAATATGTGATGCAGACATATAAAGGAATATTATTCAATCTTAAAAAGGGCAGGAAATTCATGATTATGCTACAACATAAGTGAATCTTGAGGAAGATACTAAATGAAATACATCAGTCACAAAAAGTAAATACAGCATGATTACACTTACATGAGAATGTTAAAATCATTACAGAGAAAGTAGAATGACTGGGGGCAGGAGGGAATGTGTTTAATGTGTATAAAGTTTCAGTTTTACAAGATGAAAAGTTCATAGAAATGGAAATGGATGGTGGTGATGGTTGTAAAACCACTGACTATTTTATACCAATAAACAGCAAAATTAAAAATGAGTAAGATGGTAAATGTTATGAGTATTTTATCATAATAAAAATAACTTAGTAATAATAAATGCGCAAATCAAATAAAATAATAATAGAAAAATACCTTGCAGTTTTGTAGCAGTCGTATGAGATGCTCAAAGCAATTACTATTAAGAAAAATGGCCTGCAGAACAGGCCTGTCGGTACAATCTAGCATAGCTGTGATGGTATCTAGAAAAATAAAAACAAAATCAACCATTTATAAAGTAGAAAATCTGATATCATAGAAACATTTTTAATTAGGTATTTCAGTTGAAAGATATAAATTAGGAACTAACAGGGATAGGAAGTAGAAAACAATCTGTAATTATTACATAAGAAATTAGAATATTTTTATGCTCTATTAAAATTTTTATCTTTTTTTAATTTAATAGTGATATATATTTACTTAATATTCTTTCAATATAATCCCAGGGACTTACTTAATATTCTTAAGTAAATCCCAGGGATTTACTTAATATTCTTTCAATATAATACTCAATACAATCAACCATGGTTCACTACTTGTTTTTAATAAGCAACAACATGTTATATTTGGCTACACAGTCTCATTTATATATAAAATTAACATATGGTCATCAAGAAAATGTGATGCCCTGTCACAGATTAGAAAATACAAAAGGTCTTTCTGAAACTTTACTTTTCCTGGAGTTTCAAAATCATAAATGACTGTAAATACTGATGCTTTTAGTGCATTACATTTTCAAAACAGAATGTAAAGGCTCAATTTTAACATCTGAATTCAATGAGTATTTTCTATACAATGGCCTTATATTTCAGACAAGATCAGGCGCGTTCAGGGTGGTATGGCCATAGACTGGTCTTATATTTCAAATGAAAGTGGGTAAAAAAAAAGAAATCAAAAAACCAAGAAGACTGAATATATTATTTTATGTAATACTTACTCAGCATTTTGATCTGTAGGGATATAAACCGGTTTTCCCACTGTCTGGACTTTCTTTGATTAGGTAAAGCTGAATGATCTGAATTCAGCAATTTAAAATAGTTCTCCAGAATAGTGCTGGTTTCCACTTGACGCTGGTCAGAGCTACTAGTGAGAAGGATATGTACTACTTCTGTAAGACACTTCAGGGTAAGTTCTGCCTTTCTACCCACTTCTTCAGGATTTCCATCCTCCCAGGAGTCACAATCTGCCAAAACTCTCATAAGAACTTCCATGGTGGCTGGAGAAATAGCTTGCAAAGCATTCCTCTGAAATACGAGGCAATAAAAATGAAATTCAAATCTAACTGAAAGTCTATTTGTTTGCAAAAACAAAGAAAATTAAATAAATTTACAGGTAACTTTTTCTTTTAGTAAATCAACATAAAACTTTTGTGGTGTAAGGCAGTAGATTATCAAGAGGAGATCATTTTACAAATAAAAAGGGAAGACCATTTGGTCTTTGGCTATTTCACTTGTTTTCCCTTTGGAATACAAACATGATGCTTGAAGCCACCTTATCATGAGGAAACAAGTCCAACAATTAGGCTGCAAAGAGCAGAACATGAAGACCAAAGAACCTTTGCCCTTAATGGTATCACTGAGTTATTTTACCAACCCGAAACTGCCTACATATGGATTTCCCATGCAAGAATTAAGAAACCAAACAAAAAACCCAACTTGGATAAACCTCTAGCACGTTTTCTGTTGGTTACAATAAATGCATCTCAAATGACATAGACACATACAAGAGCACTGACTTATTTTTGATTCTACAAATAAATTTCTGAAACTTTTTAAATTATGTTATTAGCAGTTGAGGTAATTCACTAAACTAAATAAAAAATATGTATCACCTTAAGTTGTTAATTTAACGTTTAGTAAACACAACCTAGTTCTTTAAAATCATCTGAAATTAATAGTACTTAGTCAAAATCAATGCCATTTCCAATTTTATTCATGCATATTCATTCTTACTTTTATTAGTGAAGAAATGATGGAAATGGGAAAAAAGATACTGAAAGGATATCGATCAACACAGGATCGTGACAAAGCAAAGTGAAAAGAAACTAAGCATTATTCCTCTCACTATAAAAATACTCATATCTTCTACTATGATAAAGAGAATGAAAGATAGCCCACTAAGAAACCCAAGTATTATTACTAAAACTTATGATTTTTTTCACCAGCAGAATTCAGAGATTTGCATGTATTACAGTTGATGCAATGTCTTGAAATCATTTATAGGTATCTGCCTTGAAATTACATTAGTTAATAAACTTGCTACTGTGTCTTTTTAATGCTTTTAAAGAAACACATTATTACTATGTGACAGGTTTTAATATTTTAATAACTGTATAATTAGTATAGTAGTTTCCTTTGTGATCTTATTTTTACTTTAGGCATTAAAAACACACTGGCCTGGCCTAGGGCTTTTAACAATCTGCCAAAGTAAATAAACAAAAAACTGCCAAAGAATATGGTTCAAAAAAGTCATAAAACTCTGATCTAAATTGTGTAAATAAAACAAGTAGTATGTTTCTCTGAACTAAAATCCTGTTTTCAACAAAAAGCTATACTCAAGTTTACCATAGGTAGCTACTATGATGCTTGATTTAAAAACATTAGAGTATCTTTCTTGGAAAAAAAACAACTAAGATTTGTTGGGGAAAATGCATACATTAATGCATTTATTAATTATAAGTAGACAGAAGAGTGACCAAATTTATGACTCAATAAATCAAACTGCTAGATCAGTACACTAATAATGAAGACCATCCTCCATGAAGTAATACCTCGCAGTCAAAAGTCAACACAATAAAGAACTAAAAATACCAAATTTGGTGACTCTGGTAACTTATGCAGTAATTTTAAGTACTATTGTGAAATTTTTTGAAATTGTTAAATCAAAAAGATTATAAAATAATAAACTGAGACAAAATTTGATGGTTCATAAATTTGAAAAAAAAAAAAAAAAACAAAGAATACAATAAGTAGCTTAATAAAAAAAATAATTTAAAAAAGAATACAATAAATAACCCATGGAAAGCTTTTACATTTAACTATTGTTTTATACACTAACTTTTAACACTTTCCTCACCTGTCCACCAGCTACAATGGCTCCAAACAGATGCAACAAGCAACACTTGAGACTTTCCTTGAGATGTTCGCTTTCCTGAAAACATTCTGTAAATACATAATATAAATAAATAAATAAACAAACAAGGCATATTTTCATAGTATGATTTATCTCTAAGGAATGGCTAACAATGAAACATTAACAATTAGATTTATGTAAAGGCTAAAGGTGCTAAAAGACAAGGTTGATATGCAGTTTCATAAGAACGAAAAAGAGAAACAATCTTTTAGTATTTTAGTCACTTCATGTTATTCAATTCTTGTAAGTGTCCATAAAGGAATGATATTTGATACCATTTACATATGGACAAAAGGATGGTCACAATTTATTATCTTGTTGAAGTCACATGGCTACTATGTGGCAGAAGTAGAAAATTAGGCAAACTTGACAAAAAAATTTCTGTTCACTACTACAGCTGTCTCTTACTAGTATAATTATAATTATTCAACTTTAAAAATGAGTAAGACAAAAAGATTTCCTGGGTTTATTCTAAGGAAAATATCTAGAGTTTTGGTCCTAGGAGTAACTTTTCTTTAAATATTATAAGATACATTATTGTTTTTAAAAGGTTATGCATGTGTGTGACAAAGAACAAATAAAGCAGTGTAAAAGAACAGATAACAAAGTCTCCCTCGAGGCCGGGCATGGTGGTTAAGTGGCAGCCTAGGAAGCTGCAGCCGGGGCCAGGCATTGTGGTTCAAGTCCTGCAGGGGGCACGTTGCCAGACCTAGTTCCAAAAAAATATAGTGGGTGTGGTGGTCTGCGCCTATAATCCCAGCTACCTGGGAAACTGAGCTTGAGTCTGTGGTACCCCAGGCAACGTGAGCCTGCGGTTCCACGGGCAAAAATAGTGAGACCTAATCTCAAAAAAAAAAGTTTCCTTCAATCCACCATGTTTCCTATACCCTAGAAAAAAACTACATATATCTACTACTGAATCATGCATTTTTGTTTTTAACTTAATATATACTGGGGCTCATTACATCTTAACATATATAATACCTTGTTCATTTTTAAGCTACAGTGTATACTATTATAAGTACCTTAATTTACTTAATAAGTTTTTACTGATAAATTTTTATACTTTTCTCCTTTCTTTTGATACTGCTAATAATCCAGTACAAAATATCCTTTTCATACATAAATACACATTACAGTCATAGATTATTTCAATCTTCTACATACAAATATAACCAAAAAGAAACAGCTCTGATAATAATATACAATTGTTTTAAACTAATATCATTATTGACTGTCAAGCAGAGAGATCACTATGATTATCCTCACTAAGAAATCAAAAGGACATTCAGTCTTGTTTTATCTTTGAGAAAAGAGAATGAACACAAATATGGAAAAATGACAAAATATTATAATCGGATATATTCAGTAGAAAAAATAAGTTACTTCTTTTATAGTCTTCAAACTTTTCTGTATATTTAAAATATGGCACATTCTCTTTTAACAAAGAGAACTACAGTCCATATATAGACTGCATATACAGTGGGTCAACCATTAAGTTTATTTTCAATAAAAAATTTGAAGTTCTTAAATAGAATGCTGTCATTAATATACTAGCCTCTTCTCAAATGAAAAATATTTAGAGGAGAGTGTTTATATTAAATAAAATCAGCAAAACATGAACCAAGTATTCCACTGATAGATTCTTAGAATCAATATCTGATGACAAAGTTACAGAGCTGAATAAAAGTCAGAATTAGAATCAGAATAAAAGGCCCAGGCATGGTGGTGCATGCCTGTAAGCAACAGCCTAGGAAGCTGTGGCCAGGGCCAGGGATCATGGTTCAAGTCCTGCCGGGGGCATATAGCGAGACCTAGTCCCAAAAAAATATAGCTGGGCATGGTGGCACACACCTATAATCCCAGTGACATGGGAAGCTGGGGCTGGGTATTGCTTGAGTCTGTGGTACCCTGGGCAACGTGAGCCTGTGGTTCCACAGGCAAAAGCAGCGAGACCTAGTCTCAAAAAAAAAGAATCAGAATAAAGAATCAGAATAACATCAAAATCAAAATAAGAGACATTAGAGCTATTACTTACGATAAAAGAAAGGGACAAATTCCACTGTGAGAGAAGCTGGTTTGTATTTCTGTCTGCTCCTTTCCACAGTACTAAGGATTCGTCTATCATTAAAAAGAAGTTAGCAATAAATAATAAGATGGGCAAGTACAAGTGTACAATTACAAAACAAGTATAAAATAAATGTAATATTTTACTTTTGATTTTTGTATTGAAAAATAAATCTCCAGGATTGTTACACTTTTGAAAAGGAAGCCTAATGAATAACTTAAATGCTACTCAGTGGAACAACCTCTACTGAATTAAATCAAAAATTTCCAATCTGTGAAAGCACTTGTTCAGTAGCATTACAAATTTGACAGCTACAGTAGTAGCTTTTTACCAATGAAATGAAATTCATCAGACATCAGACTGTTAAAAGCAAAATAGACTAATAAAGTCCCATATCACCAAACTAAGAGCTAATTAAGGTTTCGGTCCTCCCAAAAACAGATTCCTAAACCCGTCAATCAGGAATTACCTGGTCAGCATTTGTAAGGTAATCTTCCCAACAACTTGTCCTTTAAAGGAAAATGACCTTGCCTCAACCAATCTACCTTTTACTACTTTAACTTTCCATTCTTACTCCCTTCTGTGATGAAAGTCTTACATTCTGTACATTTCTTTATAATTCCTTTCTTTCTGCTAGATGGGGTTGCCTGATTCATGAATTGTTGAATAAGGCAAATAATATCTTTAAATTTTACTCAGTTGAATTGTGTTTGATAGCAAGAGCAAATTTATTTTCTGAAAGTAGCATTTAAATCTAATTCATTACTTCTATCTCAGAAATGGAGATAGAGACCTTATATGCACCTTAGCAATTGCTTACATAAAAATAAAACATGCTTTCAAGAAATGCATTCATAATGAAATTAAGATTTTAAATAAATATAATTTATAAGACATACCCTGAAATTCTATGCCTCCAATTCCGATAAGGATCATATAAACTTTCACAAAATGCCAATGCATGGATCACAAATTCTTCAACAGATGTCTGATCTGCCAATTCCTTCTCTTTTTTTTTGCTTTTTAACTGAAAATGAAGTTAAATGTAACATATTTAGTTAAAAAATATTAAACTGTATGACATCCTTACCAACAGTATTAAAAACTACACATTTTATTCATCATGTAAAAATAATTAATTTTCATTCAAACAACACTACATTCCATTTGAGTCAGAAAGTCAGTTATCATATGAACTGGATATAACCTCTCAAATTCTAAGTATTTCCTAAAAAGGGTTTCAAATGGATAACCAAACGCTTTTTCCAACAAAAAAAGTTTTTATATTATTAAGAGGGCTAGTAAATTAACAATGCATAAAAATGATGAAATACATCATTTTAAATTCTGAAACATTTTAATTAAAATAACAAAATTTAAAAAGTAAAATAATGACAGATATTAATAACTGCTTATCTACTTTTGGATAATACATGATTCCTGAAATATACAGTACTGATAATCTGAATTCTCATCCCAATTTTAACTTCCTCTTAACTTTGCAAACAATAGTATAAAAAAGTCAAATCTAGTTACTCTTAGCAAAGCAACAAAATGGATGTATCAATTCACACCTACTTGTTGTATATAGAGTGTAGTCATAGTGATGACATGATTAATGTATGAGCAAGTCCCAATTTCTTCCACATTAGATAGATTTCTGTGAAAAACACAATACTCGTATTTGTTATATCTGAATAATGAGAGAAATGTGTGCTCAAGTATTCAGGTTAAATTCTGAAAGCACAATGATAAACAAAATTTAAATGATATTAAAACAATCAGTATTTCCAACCAAGATTGTGAAATGCATCTCCAGGACCATTTTTTTTAATAAGAATGCTTTGTACTTACTTACTGAAGAAAAATTAGGAAAAATAAAGTACAAACTAAAAAAAAAATCACATTTTTATAACCCAAATATTAACAAACTATTTACATTTTTGAATTATTACTTTCCAAATGCATTTCTGGTATTTCCTATTTCCTTAATTTCTGATATTTCCTATTTCCTTAATTTCATTTTACACATAAGCCATTGTAACACATGTACGCTTTTATTGTTTTTACTTTGTCTTCTAAAATATACTTACCTATTTAGACTTATAACTCCTCAAGTATATATTTCTTCTTTGACAGAAGAGTCATCTGTACTTACTCTAAGGGGCCATATTACATGTCTTGCTAAAAGTTGTGGGTCAGTGAGTGCCTGATGTTTAATTAAAATATGAACCTCAATTTTTATTTCACTATTCTAAGATGGTGATATGACACATATCATCTCCTTTATCTAACATCACCAATTTTGGCATAATAAAAAGAACTTAATTTCTTATTCTGATAACACTGACCTTGAAAAATACTTTACATATTAAAATTCAGATGATGCCATCAATCAAGGAGGACAAACACATGTCATTCACAGCAACATGGAGGGAACTAGAAAGACTCATATTGGCAAAAATAAGCCAAAAAGAAAAAGAGAAAGACAGGATGGTCTCACTTATATGATGGATACAGGGGAAAACAAACAAATAAGAAAAAATAAAAACAACCAATGGGACTGAACAATGGAGCGAGAGAGGAGGAGGGGGAAGAAGGCGGAGGAGGCAAAGGGCACAAAAGAGTAAGATGGTTAACGTGTTAGCGAAGTGGGAAAGCCTCGGGATACACAATAATGCAATAACGTAATATAAATATAAATACACATATATATGCAAATTAATAAAAATTTTAATTAAATTAAAAAAAAAGAACCATCACAGAGATAGTTGACATTCTCTGTGGATATTTCTTCTATCCTATTCCCTACTATACATTTCCAGAAATAATAATCAGTACACTGGATTTGATGTTTGCCATTCCAGTGGTATTTGAAACTTTTAAATCACACATCAGTAAGTAATATATTATTTTGCATGGTTATAATTTCGTAATTATGGTATTGTAATATGTATACCTATCTATGTAATTTGGTTTCTCCCTACAAAAATATTTTTAAGATTATTTTTTAAAAAATCTCCTAACTAGGGTTGGAGAACATCCCCATTTGTTACTTCTATTATTATATCCAAATTTCAAGTTGTCCTAAAGCTTTAAAACTTGTAATATTTGTCATATTGATATCTTATTGTATCCTAATTTGCATACTGATATCTTGTATCCTAGTTTTAAGCCTGAAATAAACTGTAGTTTAAAATAAAAAAATAAAATAAAATTCAGATGATGCTAAAGGTAACTGAATGCAACAGACATCTTAATATATGAAATCCAGCAGGTGTAAATCTTTGAGAAAACAAAGAACAAAGAAGTAAAATTTTCTAAGAAATTTAGGGCACCGATTTGTAATGTGAAATTCCATTTGTGGGAGAAAACACAGTATTCTGGAGCTGAGCTTTGATTTTTGGCAGAATTTGTGAGTTCTCAGCTTTATGAACAAACTTGCACTGCATTATCCTGTATTTCTCCTCTGTGTGAAGGATCACACCTTTTACAACTTCTTCTTGAAGATGTTTTAGGAGTTTTCACAATATCAGTAGCAATTGGTATAGGGGTTGTAATGACAAATTTCTGGTTTACTCTAGGCACAGTAACCTGATTAGGAAAAAGATCCAGTCAGAAGTAACAAATCACCATTCACACAGATCAGGAAAATCACCTATTTTCTCTGTGGAATTCAGTGAGAATGATCAGACTGGTCCCAGCAATGATGCTAACCTGAAGTTTTATGAGTAAATGATTTGGTACTGTGGCTCAACAGCTTTCAAAGCAGTAGTATCTTCAGTAGGATAGTACCTAGCATTCTGTGAACCACTTGAGTGTCTATATTCTTGTCATCATCAACTGGTTGTGTGACAATAGCAAGGACTTCCTCCTTTTTCTTTTCAATTCTGGATTTACCAGGTGAATACCTCCTCTTGTTTATGGTTTTTCAGGAATATGCACTAGATTGGGAATATATGACAACTCCTCCGACAAGAATAGGATTTTAGCTGTAAGAGGGCATTCCTTTCTTAGGTAGTTTTGAGACTACTCTTTTTATCTTGTTCCAGTGTCAGTCTTCTTAGTTTAAGGTTTATTCTGTTTAATAGCTTATTTCTCAGTTTTTCCATCCACCATCTTGCAGATGGGAAAGAATGTTTCTTAATTGTCTGATACCTTGAGTTATACAATTAGACTGCTGATTTGAGATTTTTCATAATATAAATTTGCACTAACAAACTCCTCTTTAGCACTATTTTAACTGTCTCAACTAAGTTTTGCTAAGTTGTCTTTTCCTATTCATTCATCTCTTAATATATTCTAATTTCCCTGTGATCTATATTTTATCTATTGATTCATTACCCCAATTTTGTGAATTTTTCAGTTTTGCTTTTCTTATTCATTTCAGACGTCCAGTTTCCTGAATCAAACAAGGTTCAAAGTCCTCAGAGCAAGAGATAGTCTATTATAGAGCGAAGCAAAGTAAACATACACTATCAAGCCACAAAGACATGGAGGAACCTTAAATGCATATTAAATGAAAGATGCCAGTCTGGAAGTAATATCCACTGCATGATTTTAAAAAGACAGTCTAGAAAAAAGCACAACTATAACTATAGTTACCAAAAAAAAAAAAAGAAAAAAAAAAGAAAGAAATCAGTAATTACCAGAAGTTGGGGCATGAGGTAGGGGTAATAAACAGAACACAGGGTAGTTTTAGAAGGTGAAACTCTTCTGTAGGATACCATAATATTAGAGACATGACAATATGTTCTTACAGATGGAAACCATACAGAAAATACTGATGTGATATTTCCTGCTTAGGTAAAAAACTCCAATTACTATACTTAAGTAAAGTAAGTCTTTCTAAAGTAATTCTTTCATTTTGGCTGAATTTCTGTGACTAAGAATAATAAATTTTTTCTCAATATAATAAAAAAACTACAAATTTATTGCAAAAAATGCACTCATTCTTTAATATATAGACAATTGCCATTAATAATCAATAAATGCTTTAATGTTTAAAGCAGATAACTAGTTTGCTTGTAGCACAAACCTGCAAAGAATAATGAAGAACTTGACAAGTAAAACCGACAATGCTTGTTGCTGTTCCTCTAACCCATCTGACATTTTCTGAACACACTGCAGCAGCTGGATCCTCAGAACCTGCAGAATATTATCAGGAAGCAAAGATATTCCTGGAGGAACATCATCTACCCTAAAATACAAGGAGAAAAAAATATGTGGGTGTTTAAATACAGGAAAAATATCTTTGGCATTTTAAAAGGAAGTGCATTTTCAGTTCAAATCTTAAAGTTCTTTTAATCCCAAAACTGTATCTCCTTCTCTGCAAGGCACCAACAAATGACTAGTGACAAATTAGACAATTATGATATCAAAGTGGTTATGTTTATATCAGAGAATCTTTGCTGAAAAGTGAGAGGCTATTGAATCTCTTCAGGTGTGCCATATTTAAAAGAAAATGTTTATAATATAAAGTAGTTCACTTTCTACTTAGAAAGGCATCATATGTATACACCACTTCTGAAAAATAAGCAACTAACAAATAAAAATGGACTACTTATAACTAGTTTAATATCTATAACTATTTTTAAAAAGTAACATTTACCTACCTATAGGTACCTTAAGTCAAATGATCAGAAAAGAGAAGATACTCAGCAAAAGAAAAGGAGAGAAAGATGAGTATAGAACCCCAATACAAGTACTAATGGAAGATTTATTTTAAAGTAATAGTTCAATATTTTGTGACAGCTGGTTTCTATGTAAAAAGACTATAAGGATTTAAGGGCAAAAGTGAATACCAGATCTTACTCCTCTTATGTGTCTCTCAGAATAAACACCTCCCCCCAGATTCAGTCAGAAGACCTGAAATTTCATAATCTATAAAATCTTAGTATCATCTGCCCTACTTCACATGCCTGTGAAGTCAGAAAGTACATATTTCAGCTTTGAAATATGTGACTACAAAAATATACTATATTTTAGATTAATATCACTAAACCTAAAAATCTTTTCAAAATCACAGTACATTAATCTCTATTTAGAAAAATGCCAAAATCAGCCGGGTGTGGTGGTAAGTGCCTGTAATCCCAGTTACCTGGGATGCTAATGCTGGGGATCACTTGAGTCCCTGAGTTCTAGAAAACCCTGGGCAACATAGCGAGACTTAATCTCTTAAAAAGAAAAAAAGAAAAATACCAAAATTGCAGAGACACTCTAAAGAGCTCCTATACAACTGGAGCTAATAGTAGTGTCTTCTTCAATAACAATTATTATGATGTATTACTAGCATTTTTACACTAAGTAAAAAGGTTTTTCAGCCAGGTGTGGTAGCACATGCCTGTAGTCCAAGTCTTGGGAGGCAAGAAGACTGGAATCGCTTGAGTTTGTGGGTTTGAGACTACCCCGGGCAACACAGTGAGACCTAGACTCGAAAAAGGTGCTAGGCACAATGAGGGTGCCCGTAATCCCAGTTACCTGGGAGGTGAGGCTGGGGATTGGGACTAACCCCAGCAACATAGCAAGATCTACTCTCAAAAAAAAAAAAAAGGCTTTTCATTCATGGTATTTCATTTGAAGCACATTACGGTAACCACATAAGTACCCATGATAAATACTATTTGCCTCCTCCTGAACTAGCCTACAACATAAAGTAGTAGTGTCTTTTCCATAAGTAAACACCTAACTTTAATTAAATTACACAGAAAATAAATCACAAAGCACATAACCAAGACTCTTAACGTCTGCAACTATGTTATAAAAACACATGTTTCATTTTGAATACCATCTCACTTGTAGCTTTGGATTTCTTAATTCTCTTATTTAACATGGTACCAGAAAAATCCCCTTTTGAATATATACTTTATTTTCCTGATAAAGAACTGAAAAGAGATTAGAAAACCAGAGTAAAATCATAAAGTAAGCATAGATGTACTAAAACTCTGACTTCCAAGACTATTTTTCCTCACTTTACCAAAAATGTGTATCAACAAGATTTCCAATTATTCAATGCTAGTTAAAGAAGTAGTTTCTTTTGTACTAAGTCGTCCCATTATTATGTCTTTTATGTTACTAGATCCTGGAGGCACAAATATTCTAGAGAGAATATTTAGGGGGTGCTTATTATAAAAATGGGATTCTTAAAAGTTGAAATTCTTAATCATGTTCTTTCTATGATAAAGATTCAAGAATTTGGAAACATTTTCCCACCTCTTGACTTTACTACCTAAAATTTATACTCCTTCTGTTAAATTTCCCAAACACTAGAAATCTGTTGCATGTCTGTAGTTGGCTACTGAATGCCTATTATAAACAGTTGTCAATTGTACACTCCATCTAACACTGGATGAGTTCCTCTTAAATTTCAAAACTTCAATTCTGGAAAAGCAATTCTTGTCTTTCATAATGAATTCTCTAACATGGAAATTCTATAAAATCAGCTTACTTTAAACCAAGGATTATTCATGAGTTTCTTATCCTTAAGATAACTAGTTTTATGTTTCTTCCATAATGTGTTTGAAAAACTCAATGTTTTCTATTAGCAAAAGCTAAACTCATGGTTTGGTTTTCTGACAAATGTGTGAATCAATTTTAAATAAGCCAACTAAATCATGAAGCATTCTTCATTCTCTTCATCTCTTCATTCACCCATGCATTCTTCATCTTACTTTAAATATAGTGGCTACATAATTCTATGATGTATATAGATGTATACAGAAATGACCTCCCCCAAAAGGAAATATTTAGTGTACGAAGAAGTGCATATTACAAACTTTAGAAACCTTCATTCTCCCAATATTCCAAACATGAAAAGATGAAAATTCTCGCTACATAAAGTCCTTAGGCTCAAGATATGAATTGTAAATTATTAAAATCAAAGCACTTCTAAGTAGACAGCAAGAATACTCTTGTATGAGTAGAAATCAACAATACAGAACCTTTTTTTGAGTTCAAGATTTATTATTTTTCAACTTTTGCACACCTGTTACAAATACTCTGGAGAAGAGGTCTAATACTGTATTTACAAATAAAGAAATACTAATTCCTTCTGATAATAAACACAATCCTTTCTTGAGTTCAATGCTTTGGTCCCACGTTCTAATAGTATCTTCTCTGAATTATTACAATTACTAACGGGGTATCCTGCCTTCAATTTCAACCCTTTCCAATCCAACCTCCATAATAATAGCAAAGAAGCTTTTATAAACAATCTGCTCATGATAGTCCCAAGCAGAAAACTCCTCAGTAAAGTCCTGTATATCCCATAACAAAAAAATCAGTCTATCAGTGGTTCACACATGGAGCTTCACCATCTGGGATTCTCCAGATTAAATTAATTTATGTGTACCTTCTTATTGCCTAAACCTCTTTTCCCAAACTGTAAACAATTTCCTCCTTGCAAGTTTTAATTCTCCAGATACTCTATCATCATCACCACCATTTATTTCTCCCTCCTATCTAATGTATCTCTATAAATTGAGTTTCTTTTGCAGGTAAAAGTCACTCCTTTCTTCAACCAAACTTCCCTCTGTTACCAAACAACTATTAGGCCTTCAAGGTGGTTTGAGATACAATAAAAACTTTATCTCAGAAGTGAGCATGGGAACTATGACAGTGAAAAAATGATAAAAAGCAGAGGAATGGAATATACTTTCACTTGTACTTTTTCCATGAGAATTTTCCTCCCATTTTATGCTCAAGTCTAGTTTTTAAATTTGTGAATATTTGGCCTCCTCTAAGATGTTTCCTAAGGCCAGGAACAGAAGTTTCAATTTGCATGCCTGTGATATAATAAAGAAATTTTATGCAAATGAAGTGACTCTGGGTGAGTCCTTGATGGTTTCAGAACAGCAGCTACCCACATCAGAAAGACCCACCCCTCCTTCAACTTCCTGGAAGGGGCGAGAAGCCCAGTGGCTGAGTTCAAGCACAGTCAATGACATAGTACGACTCAAAACTCTGGGCACCCAAAGATCACAGAAGTTCTTTACTGGGACATAAATATGTTCAGAGAGCAAAACACTATGGAAAGACAGTATGAGTCCTGCAAGCACAATTTTTCAGGCCTTATCCTGTGTATATCCCTTATGATAGAAGCATAATAAGTATAATGCTTTCAGTGAGCCGTAAGAGTCATTCCAACAAATGATTTAGCTGGGCCAAGTTATGAGACCCTTCAAATAATCAGTTGGTCAGTATAGGTGATTCCAAAGACTTGAAATGTTATCTGAAGTAAAGACAGTCTTGCAGAGGACATTGCCCTTAACTTGTGAGATCTGACCATAGATTTGGTTTGTTTGTATCAGAACTGAAGCAAACTGCAAGACTCCAGCTGCCAGTGGCTCATCACAGTACAAAAAAAGGCTTTTGGAAGCCAAGTGCCTCATCAGTAAAAACGCTACTTTGACTAATTAGCAATACCTGCTATGAGAACAGAGCTTTGCATGGTATGAGTGTCACATCATGACCATTCTTATGATATCAATGACATCTTTGTGCCAAAAATTAACAAACTCACACAAGAGTTAGTATTACTACATACCTGGTAGGCAGTTTTTCAAAGTCAACATCTAAGAACTGTTCATAGCTAGAAACAAAATTGTCCAACCACAGCTTCAGGTAATCTGGATCTTTCTGAAATAAGAAAACCATTATAATATTAAGTGTATCTAACGGAGAAAAAAATATAAAGTTTTAATATTAAATGTCCCAGTAATATGTATATATAATATCTACATAATATACAGTATATAAAACATATACACATACATACAAAACGCTGTTTTAAGATATGAATCAATGGTAGTGACTCCTCAAATGGCTTCCCATGATGCTCACATGAAGAGCTGCCATTTTAACAATATCCTGTAAGATTCTAAACAATTTTCCCTCCCCTGTATCTCTGTGACCTTGTCCAGTATTACTTTGTACTAACTACAGACACCTTCCACTATTACTGTGACAACAGAAATGATTGGAACTTAAGTCCTGTGCAGTGGCTGTTTCCTCTCTGAGTATAATCATCCCCCAGGTATTTAAATGGCTAATTTCCTTATGCCCAAGGTATACTTTAAATTCTTTAAATGATATTCTCTCAATCACTTTTATCACTATTTCTTAAAAATAATAGTACCATATTATTTCCCTACCCTTTAGCACTTTCTTACTTTCTAATAGACCCTACTATGTATTTGTCTGTTTATTTGTTGATTTCTTGTCTGTCATTTCCCCTAGAATACACAAGAGCATAGTCCTTGCTTGTAAAGGTTCAATATCAGAGACTTCTTTTGTTTACTGTCCATTAATTTAAAAACTAAAATTAAAAGTTACTAAAGCAAAATATGGCATAATTTTGTAGCTTTAGGAAGATAAAGATTGAGACACAAAAATAGCAAACCAAAAGATAGTTGATAAATCAATCATAATCATAGTTATCAAAAGACACTTAGATCTAAAAATAAAACATACCAGCAGAAATGTTCTCAATACATCTATAGTACCTGACAAAGGACAACACAATTTTATGATGGGCAAAAGGCTCAGACACTTGACCAAGGGGAATATACAAATGGTCACATTGCATATAAAAACATGTTCGACATCATTAGTCATGCAAGGAAATGCCAATTATAGAAAATAGTTTGTCTGTTCCACTCAAACAAAGACATAAAATATGACGTAGCCATTCCTCTTGAGAAGTAAAAACACTTATACAAGTACTTGTACACAAAAATGTTTTACAAACCCTTGTACAAAAATGTTCACACAGATTTTTAATAAATCTGAAAATAGGATAAATTTACATCAACAGGTCAATTAATAAAAGTATGTTGTATTCACATAATAGAATACTATTCAGGAAAATAATGAACTACTATACAACAGAAAATTTAAAAACATGTTGAGCAAAGGATGCTAGGCATTGGAAAATATACATGATATGACCTTTTTTTCTTAAGACTTGGTCTTGCTATGTTGCCTGGGGTAGTTCCAAACCCACGAACTCAAGTGATTCCCTAGACTCAGCCTCCCAGTAGCCGGGATTACAGGTACACACCATCATCACACCCGGCTATTTTTTTTGAGACTAGGTATCACTATGTTGCCCTGGATAATATCAAATCCATGGACTCAAGTGATTCCTAGCCTCTGCCTCCAAATAGCTGGAACTATAGGCACATACCACTGTGCCTGGCTTCTATATGATTTCATCCATACAGAATTCCATGGCCAATGGTCACAAAAATTAGTGACTTTCAGAGAATTAACAAAGGGGCCCAAAAGAAACTGTCCTGAGTGATTAAAATTTTCTATTTTCTCATTAGGGTACTGGTTACACAAGTGTTTTCTCATCAAATTTGACAATTAAAACCTGTGTATTTCAAGGAAAGTTACAATTTGCAGTGAATATAAAAAATAACAACAACAAAAAACCAAATTATGATTCTGATCAACAGGAATATGGCACTAGAAGATGTTCCTTGCCAGGAGGATAATCTAAAAATATTCCAGAGGGGTACTGGATCCAGAGGAAAAACTAGGGAAAAGTCTGTTAGGGAAAAACTAGAAAGTCTCTTGGACATCAGAGACCAAACACTGACCAAACCAGAAGAGACTGAGTAAAACTCAACTCATTACAAAAAATAGTCAGCAGAGAGAGACACCTAGACATGGTGGCAGGGGCAGGAGCCTACTGTGCAAATTCAAAGCAATGCTTCCATAATTTGTCAGGGGCCCTGGGAAGAAGGAAACAGATTAGTATACTGGAACACCCCCTGAATGAGGGTAGATATGTGAAGAAGAGATGAGTTAGTGAAGGTTGGGTGGCTCCCCTCTGAAGAGGATATGGTATACACCACTGAAGCCCTAACTCCATCCCTTCAGATTTGAGTTGATCCACTGAAGCACCATGGTTTGATCCCATAGACTTCAGAGACGCAAATCTGGAAAACCAGAGAGGAAGGCTTTCAACAATATCACACACAAAAACTATTCCTGCACACCACTCTCATAGTGATTGGACTCTTCCAGAACTTCCACCAGCCTGACTCAACAGCTGCAGATCCCTTACATATAGAACCATCTTCTGGGAAAGCAGAAGTTCAGCACTCTTAGGACACCTGAAAATAAACAACCTAGAAAGCAACAAAATTGGGAGACAAAAAATACAAAACCTGGGTCCTCTAAGATACTTTACAACACAGAGTCAATCTCCAGATTCTAACCATAAAAGGTGGTGACTTCCTTACAGATACAGATTTCAAAATGTCATGCTAAAAGAATTCAAAGAAATACAAGAAAACATCGAAAAGCAAATCAAGGAGATAAAAGAGTTAGAAGGGGAAAAATGAGAAAACAATACCATTTACAATCACACCAAATAGAATGAAATATCTAGATGTAAATTTAACAAGGAAGCAAAGGACCTATATAGTGAAAATTGTAAGACACTGTTGAATGTCTTACAAAGAAATGGAAATATGGTCCCCTAGGTATTGGAAGAATTAATATCAAAATAGCCATCTTATCCAAAGCAATGTAAAGATTTAATGCAATCCCTATCAAAGTAGCAATGGCATTCTTCAAGAAAATAAAACAAACATTACTAAAATATATGTGGAATCGCAAAAGACCCAAATTAGTCAAAGCAATACTGACAAAAAAGAGAAAGAATGGTGTTATCAGACTGACAGAATTCAAACTATATTAAAGTAAAACAATCAAAACAGACACACAGATCTATTGAGAGAAATAATATCCCAAAAGTAAAGTCACACCTATGTGAACAGTTAACCTATGACAAAGGAGTCAAGCATATACATTGAAAAAAGGAGTCTCTTCAATAAAGTGCTGAGAAAACTGGATGGCCACAATTTGCAAAAGAAATTAAACCACTATCTCACACCATACACAAAAAATTAAATGGATTTAAATACTTGGACATAAGATCTGAAACTACAGAATACACAGAAGAAAGTATAGGTAAAATTCTCTATAACGTATGTTCTTAGTGATGTCATTGTGGATTCATCTCCAATAGCAAAGAAAAAAAAAAGATAAACAATTGGTACTATTGTACAAAAAAAGATATCAGTAAAAGACATATACTACTAAGTGGAAAAAACATTTGCACATTATATAGCTGACAAGGAGCTGACAGTCAAGATCTACAGTTCTATAGATCTTACGTTCTATAAAGAACTCATACAATTCACAAAATTGAAAACTTATGCTTAACATGTTACCTGCTCAATAAGTATTAATAATTTTAAAATACACTATTAACAAACAGAAGGAAACTCTCCCAAAACAGAAATGTTCTCTACTACACATGAAATTAGGGGAGTCTGCTAACATGGTAGAAGAGCTAGTCTCCTTCATAATTATAATTATGAATTATTCATAATTCATAATTAATTGCAACAGAAAATAACTTCTAAAAGGTAAACAGACAAAGCAAACAACAGGAGCAATAGTCCAGCAGAAAAGAGTGGGAAAAACTTGAACTAAACTATTTGCAGTGATAGAGGCAGTACAGCATATTGAAGAAGGGGTGGTTGGCAAACAACCAATCTAAAAATGGGCAGGAGAATTAAAGAGGCACTTCTCCAAAGAAGACATACAGATGGCCAGTAGGCATGTGAAAAAATGCTCATCAAAATGTATCATCAGGAAAATTCACATTCTCTCACACTGTGAGAATGGCCCACATCAGAAATACCAGGATCAAGTTTTGGTGAGGGTATAGAGAAAAAGGAACCCTCTTATATTGTTGCTGGGAATGTAAACTGTCCACACCCTATCAAAAACAGAAAGGCAATTTCTCAATCTCCAAAAATGGATTAATGGATCCAGCAATTCTACTCCTATCTAGCTACCCAAAGAACACAAAAACACTAATTTGAAGGGAAACAAACATGCACTCACATGTTAGTTACAGCACTATTTACAATAGCTAAATTACAGAAAATCTATGTGCTCAAAGACAGATACACGAATTAGGAAAATGTGGTGGACATACACAGTGGAATTATGCTCAGGTATTGAAAAAAGATAAACTCTTGTCAATTATAGCAAAATGGATGGAGCTGGACACCATGCTAGATGAAACAAGCCTGAAAGAAAAAGGAGAACACTGAACAGTGTCACTTATATGTGGAATATAGAGAAACAAAAGTTCAGGAAAAACCAAATCAGTCATAAACACTAAGAAACTGATGGTGAAATTGAGGTAAGCAGAAGCAGAAAGAGAAGTTAGGAGAGAAGCATGGGTAGGGGCACACTGAAATACGATAAAGACTATACAGAAGCCTTAGTGGTGAGTGGGGTGTGGTAAGATATACTTGAAGGATGTGATCTAGACCTCCAAATCATACACAGCATTGTAAATGAACACTTCTTGAATAACAATAAAATTAGAAGGGAACGGAACCAGCCACGAAAGCACGGAGTACAATCCAAACCCCTGGTGGGGGCGGAGGCACCGCCCAGCAGCCTAGAGACTCTGAGAGAGACCTGAACCAGGATCCCCTTGGTTCTGCAAAAGGGAATCTTCGAACCCCCGCCCCTTGCCCCAGCAACCAGCAACCAGGTGAGGGGGTATGACCCAGAGACCATGCCAGAATGGAAGGGACCCGAACCAGCCACGCAAGCAGGTACTGCAATCCAGACCACTGAGGGGGGCGGAGGCACCACCCAGCTGCTGAGAGACCTGAAGCACCGGCAGCCCAGAACAGATAAAATAACGCAACAGAAGGACTAAAAACAAAAAGACAACAATGAAAGTCGGCTATATTCCTCCATAAAGAACCACAGAAGAAGCCCTATAGCATCTACTAACCAGAACCCCTCTTAGGGTAACACAGAACTGACGTGTTGACCAAGAGGCTCAACTACAAGCTACCAGAAGACTCCAATCATCATGCCAGCCAATAACAGAGCCATAGTCGCTCAATATGTGGAAGAAGTGCGAAAGCAAAGGAAGGAAAGAAGTGCGAAAGCAAAGGAAGGAAGAAAAGGCAAACACCCAGCAAATCCCACAGAAACCAATACACCATCGAAGGAAAGACAAACTTTAGAAACCAACAAATATAATATTAAAGAAATGCGCCATCTCCCAGACAAGGAGCTGAACCTATGCATGTTGCAAGCATACAAAGAGCTAAGGGAAGAATTAGAAAAACATAAAGAAAAAGAGAGAAATTGAGTAAGTTAGAAGAAATTAAGAAAGAAAACAGCAACATAGATAAAATAATTGAAGAATTTAAGAATAAAATTGAATATCTGAGCAAGATTCAGAAAGAAACCCAAGATCTAAAGGGAGCAACAGAAGAGCTCAAAAATGCAGGGAAAAGTTACAAAAGCAGACTGAAGTTGAGGAACGAATAAGTACACTGGAGGACACCGAAAGTGAGAGGAAGAAGAAAGACAGAGAGAGACGCAATGTAAGAAAATAGAAGAAAAACTCAGAGATCTGATTCCTTAAAGAAAGGAAACATAAGAATTATGGATGTCCCAGAAGGAAAAGAGAGACACATAGGTACTGACAGTCTATATAAAGAAATAATGTAGGAAAACCTCTCAATCCTGAAGAGAGAAATGAAATTAGACATCCAGGAAGCCAAAAGAACACCAAACTACATCAATGAAAGAAAAACCACAGCAAGACACATCATTGTAAAACTCCCAAGAGTCCAGGATAAGGAAAAAATAATGATTGGCTAGAGAAAAGAAACAGATAACATACAAAGGAAAACCTATTAGGCTGACCTCAGACTTCTCTGAAAAGACACTCCAAGCAAGGAGAGCATGGAGTCATATCTTAAAAAAACTCCAAGATAAAAAAATGACAGCCAAGACTACTCTATCCTGCAAAGCTTTCTTTGCTCTAAGAAGGAAGAATAAAAACCTTTCCAGATAAGCAAAGCTTCCAGAAATATGCTATCACTAAACCACCACTCCAAGAAATCTTGCAAGTGCTCAGATTGAAACCAACAGAAGATTAAGCAGACCAAAACAAGGAAGTCAATCAGAACCTCAAAATGATAACCAAAAAACCGACTTCAGAATCTCAAATATCAGTAACAGAAAGAAAAAAGGGAAACCCTAACCTCCAAAGGACCCTCCAAAAGTCAACATTAGAACAGCAAGCATCAATCATCACCCTAAATGTCAACGGTCTAAATTCAACAATCAAAAGACACAGAGTAGCAGAATGGATCAAAAAACAAAACCCAACATTCTGCTGCCTGCAGGAAACACACCTAAACACAAAAGACAAGCACAGACTAAAAGGGCTGGAAAAAAGTTCTGCAAGTAAATGGCCCCAGAAGAAAGCAGGAGCACTCATACTAATAGCAAATAAAGCAGACTTTAAGCTAAAAAAGGTGACAAGGGATAAAGAAGGATACTATATGTTGGTAAAATGGTCAATACATAACAAAGACATATCAATTATTAACATACACTCACCAAATGAGGGAGCACCAAAATTCATCAAACAACTACTAACAGCACTGAAAACTGACATCAGCAAAAATACATATGTGGTAGGTGATTTCAACACACCACTCTCACCAAAGGACAGATCAACAAGACAAAAACTAAACAAAGACACAAAAGCCTTAAATGAAGAACTAGACCGCATGGACCTAAT
>PVHY01021197.1:0-24354 GCA_004024945.1 Uropsilus gracilis
GTGGTATCTCATTGTGGTTTTGATTTGCATTTCCCTTATTGCTAGTGATAATGAACAATTTTTCATGTGTCTGTTGGCCATTTGTACCTCCTCTTTGGAGAAGTGTCTTTTTAGTTCTCCCCATTTTTTGATTGGGCCTTTTATTTTGCTTTTATTTAGTTGTGTGAGTTCTTTGTGGATCTTCGTTATTAAACCCTTATCACTATTGTGGAGGGCGAAAATGGCCCACCATTTTGATGCTGTGACCACAGGCACCTGCCTCCCTTCGCTCTACTGGAAAATGGGTATGATCGTGCAACGCTACCCCAGAGGCATCCTGTGAGGATTAGAGGGAGGATGCGGCAGAGAAAAAACTCGGTGTGGCACACAGCCTCACTTGCTAAGGGGTAGCTTTGTTTAGGCAAAGTAATTGTAAGGGCACCACCGCCCGCCCCCACCCCCCACAATGTTAAGTGCTGTGCACAGTGTGATTAACTTAATCCTCCCGCAGCAGCCCCATGTGGAGGTAACTTGGACAGCATTTTACAGGTGAGAAACTAGAGTGCCAAGGAACTAATGACTTGCCCAAGGTCACACAGCTCCCAAAAAACTCTGCAGCCCCTCAGCCCACCTTCCCAGTTCCATCCCTGCCAGGCGTCCACAAGCACCTCCCACCACAGCCTGCCACAGGCCTGGGTTCTGAGCTGCACTCCTACCTCTCAGTCCTGGCTCAGCCCCTTCCCTTAGTGCAAAGCTCTGCCTGCTCACAGCATGTCAGGTTCTCCTGGCCACCCCCTCCAGAGAGGTTCTTCCCTGCCCTGCTTCCCCAGTGCTCCCCCTGCACCTCTAGGCCTCCTACTCCTTGATCAGTAGCCACTCTGGAGTGAGGAGATGTTTGTCTTCCTCATTCTGGTCCCTCATCAAGACCTTTGCCAGTCTGGGCTGGCTGGTGTCTTACGCGAAGCAGTTACTACTCAGGGAAATGAGCGGTCGTCAGTGGCAAATCTGGGGTGATAGGTGACCTGTCCATGACTTTGCGAGGGAAATGGAAGAGGGGCCCAAGCTAGATTGCTTTAAGGACATAGGGGAGGGGGTAAGGTGAGCATCAGCCCCATCATCTTGTTATCTGCTGCCAGCCCAGGAAACCACCAGGACAGTGTGTGACCCCAGCTCCTTCTCCACAGGGGCTCTGAGACTCTGCCCATCCTTGCTGTTACCTCCCACTTAATGGTTCTGTAATCAGAGTCTCTCAGGAGCCTTGTTCAGTCTCAGGGATGGATAGACCCTCATAGGGTCTGAGTTTCTTCTGTCTAGGTCACCAAACTAGCAGGCCACAAAGGACTTCTGTCCTCCAGGCACACCCATCCTGAGATACCCACCTCAACTTGAGACATGCCCATCTGTACTCACATAGGGGATCCCCCAAACCTCTACTGGGCAGCTTCCCCCACCCAGTGTCCCAAACCTCCAATGCCCACATCTGAGAGTCTCAGCAATAAATAGCTTGACCCTGGGAATCTGAAGGTCTGTGTTTCAGTCCTAGCACTACAATTCTAGAAGGTATTTAATGTCTCCTGAGCCTCAGTTTCCCCACAGGGGTGATAGCATCCATCTCAGTCCTCAAGGCTCAGTGATATGAGAGATATGGGAGGGCCTGGAACACTGTGGGGGCTGAAGTGTGGGTTTGTATAAGTTGAATCACACAATTGGGGTGACCTGGAACCTCCAGGGGGTCTGGGAGCTGGACCTGAAGGGAGGATGGTGTCTTCTGGTCTGGGCCCAGCAAGATTCCTTCATAGCTGAGTCCTCTTCCTCTCAGGGAACAGGGTGTGTTTTGTGCCCTAACAACTTTTTCGCCTTGACCCTTGTGGGGGTGGGGATAGGGTCCACATACAGTAAAAGCTGCTATGAATCTGGGGCTCCACGGTGGCCATGTGGGATATCCCAAGCACCTAGCAGAGTTGCAGTGGTGCCCTGTGGGTGCAGACCAGTGTGACCCACATGGGAGCTACCCAGAGGTTTCCAGCCAGGACACAGTTGCTGAGGAAGCTGATAAACACTGAGTGAGAAAACCTAGAGACATGTATCTTTTGCCTACAGGTTGGTGGAGACCTGAAAATCCTGTTATCTGAACCACTCCACAGAGAGGATGATGGTTCAACATGTTTGGCTTCGTGGAGCAGGGCTTGGGCAGGGAGGCAGGAACAGTCTGCACGGTGTGACTGCGCCCTCTGCTGACCAAGATAGGCCAGTGCTTGCTGCGTCTTACACCTATGCTAGATTCCCAGCCTTCAGATCTCACTCTACCTGGGAGGGACCCTGAGAGTTCATTCTCGTTTTGCAAATGAGAAAACTGAATGCTGAGAAGTAAAGTAAGTTGCTCAGTTCTCCACAGCTGTTGAATGACCAGCTAGGTCCATTTTGCTTTGCTCTTCCTCCAGATATACGCATTTTATGTGACTATAACAGGACTCAGGGATGCTGGAAATAGCACTCTTCTTTATTTCACAAGGTGAAAATTGGATCTGACTCCACCTCTGCCAAGGCTGCAGAAAAACTCACTTTTACCAGCTTTTAGAAGTAGGAATGGGGTTTCTCTTCCCCAGACCTGTGCAAGAACCCAAGAAATTAATATGATACCATAAAGTGGAGGGAGAGTGAGAGGTGTGTGCATGTGTGTGTGTGCGTGTGTGTGTGTGTGTGTGTGTGTGTGTGTTAAATCTTCAGTGTGTCAAGGCCACTGTAAGAGCTGTGTGTCTAAGCCTCAGGGGCTTTACTACTTCCTTGCCAAGCTTGGCAGCTTTGGGGCCTGAGGCCAAATCCATTTCCTCCCCTGGTGCCCCACACAGCCCACCGGCCCCATAACACTGCACCCCTGCAGTGCTGAGCTGTCCCCAGATGGCCTCTTTCTCCTCTTGACAGCCCCTGGCCTAATTATAAAGGGCTTAAGATCCCAAAAGTAAAAGCAGTAAGGTAAACTGATTAAGGGGAGGAAAATGCATCATAAGCAAATGCCGAATAATCACCTCAGAAGTGCCTACCCCTCTAACTGTGCTGGGCAGCTCCACTTGCCTGTGGAGAAATGCTCTGCCTGCCCTTGGAGTGACCTTCATCCCACTACTGAAGCATGTGGCAGTGCTTTGCTCTGATGACACAGCTCAGATGCTGAGTAGGTTGGTTGGATCCAGTTGAAGAAAATAGGTGGAAGGAGGATCCTCAAGTTGGTCTTGAGGATCATGCCAGCTTCCCAACTAGACCAACAAAGGTGATTATGGCATTTGGATAAGGGGCTAAATGTCCTGGGAGCCTGAATTGCACAATCAATGTGAAAGAAAGGGACCTGAGTACACCTTCCAAGTACTAAAAGGGCCTTGTGGGCATTACTGTGTCTCCTGGACTCTGTAGCTCCCCAATATGCAGTCCTCAGTCTCAAAGTGCTGAGCAAAAATTACTTACACAAACTATTAGCCTAGTGTCACCTGTTCCAGAGGGTGGTGCCCCCACCCACTGGGGAAGGTGCTTCTGCTTCTTCAAAGACCCTTTCTAACCTGGGAAGATTTAGGTTTAAACATGTAGATGAGAAAACAAATTAAGTCTTTAGGATCAAATCTGTTCATCCAGCATTTTTATCTTTAAAATACTGTCATAGTTAAGAGAATCTTTTTTTCTTTTTTTGAGACTTAGTTTCCCTATTTTTGCCCATGGAACCGCAGACTACCATTGCCCTGGGTACCACGGACTCAAGCAATCCCCAGCCTCAGCTTCCCAGATAGCTGGGATTACAGGCATGCACCACCACACCCAGCTATTTTTTGGGACTAGGTCTCTCTGTGTTGCCCCGAGCGGGACTCAAACCACTATCCCTAGCCCCAGCTGCTTCATAAGCTAAAGCTTACAGGCACGAGCCACTGTGCCCAGCTTAAGACTGACAGATCAGTCAGCTGCATACAGTTTTTGTTTTGTTTGTTTTTTGTTTTTGATTTTTGGGTTTTTTTTTTTTGTTTTTCGTTTTTTCTGAGACTAGGTCTCGCTTTGTTGCCCAGGGAACCACAGGCTCACGTTACCTTGGGTACTATGGACTCTAGCGATCCCCAGCCTCAGCTTCCCAAGTAACTGGGATTACAGGCACGTGCCTGTAATTTTTTGAGACTAAGTCTCACTATGTTGCCCTGGGTGGGTCTCCAACCCACGGACTCAAGCAATTCCTAGTCTTGGCCTCATTTCCTAGACTGCAAAAGGCACATGCCACCATGCCCGGCCCTGCATACAGTTTTAAATGTGTCATAGAATTTAGACTTGTGATTTTTAATTTTAAAGAGAAAAGAAAATTTGACTCCATATTTGTGAATATTAATGGAATTTTTTTTTTTTTTGAGACTAGGTCTCGCTATTTCGCCCATGGAATCGCAGGCTCACGGTGACCGTGGTACCACAGACTCAAGCAATCCCCAGCCTCAGCCTCCCAGATAGCTGGGATTACAGGTGCGTGCCACCACACCCAGCTATTTTTGGGGGGTAGGGGGACTAGGTCTCATTATGTTGCCCTGGGCAGGTCTTGAACCACAATCCCCAGTCCCAGCCGCGACTTATAGGCTGTTGCTTACAGGCAAGCGCCACTGTGCCTGACTTTTTTTTGAGACTAGGTCTCACTATGTTGCCCCAGGGTAGTCCCACAGACTCAAGCGATCCCCAGTCTCAGCCTCCCAGGTAGCTGGGATTACAAGAGCCCAGCACCATGCCTGGCTGCTTTTTTCAAGACCAGGCTTCACAATGTTGCCTAAGGTAGTCTCAAATCCGTGAACGCAAGCGATCTGGGAGCTCTTGCCTCCTAGCGCTTAGACTACAGGTGCGTTCCACCATGCCCAGCTTATTAATGGAATTTTTTTTTAATTGTTGCTTTATTTCTTAGGCTTATAGAAGCTTATAGAATTTATTACTTGGAACTGCTTTTGCTTGTTAGAGTTATAAGTTTGCTTTGTTAGGCAACTGAAGTGCTTACAAAGGAAGTGTAATCTATTACATTTATAAATGCAGTTTGAAGTGTTTAGGGGAATTCAATTAATTAAGCTTGCAAATGATTTTTAAAGGGCACTTAAGGTCTTTAAGTTGTGTTAATGGATCATTAATCTAAACAAATTGAAAGTCACTGTTTTTATCTTGCCATATTTATACACAGAATAACAAGATTTGTAAACTGAACAGAACAGATTAAGAATAACTAGGTTATTTTCATTTTCATGAAAGGAACATTCATTTAAAACCTAAGTAACTGTAAGTAGTCCTTTTTGAATTTCCCTCAGTCAGAAAATAAATAATTCACAGGGACAGCTATTAATGTTAATAGCTAACATTTATGGAGTGCTTTACAATAATTATCTCATTTCATCTTTTGCAGATAAGAGACCCTGGAAGCTCGGGAACCAACTCCAGACCACGCGTCCAGAAAGCAGCACTAGATGCAGGACTTGTCAGCAAGGGCACCCCAGAGACCACATTGTGAGACTGAGGGTGAGAAACCTGGGTTTCTAGTGTAGTTTGCATCAAGGTTTCTAGAGAAGGGGCTCACACTTCCCTCATACCAGCAATCAATGGTTCTCTTGCTCTCCTTGTTCCACAGCTGGAGAAGGGGCTTCTGAGTGTTTGGATACGAAGCTCCAAGGGCTGTTTGTCAAAATGCCACACTGTCCTGCAGACGTGGAAATACTGATTTCAGTCAAGCTCCTGGCACCAGTCACAGGATTGAACTTTGGGAGTAGCACCAGTCTCCTTTGTAGACCATGTCCTTATATCCCTGTCTTTCCCTGGCGATTTGCATAAGAAATGGTGGTGTGTGACTTCGTAATATAGCTTCTAGGTAACAGGAAGTTCAGATGGGATTGATGATAGTTGGAGGACGAATTAACCTTGCAAGGGAATGAAGGCAGTAACTAGTGGACTTTGTGCTTGATATTTGGGGAAAGGGCCAGCAGGTCCTCCCTGAGATGCATCCTGATTGCGTCCCACAGGGCAGAAGCGTGGGGCATCGTTGCTGTTTTTCATTTGGAACTCTGTGGGTTGTACAGATTTGAGGAACTGAAGAGTACCTGTTAGCCACAGGTCATTGTCTCTCACTCTCCTGTTTGCAGTACCCTGAAAACTGAATTACAGGGCTCCTTTACCTCACTACCTGTTAGGTTCTGCCCATGAGAGGCAATGGTGGGAGACTGAGAAGGGGAGATGGAGAAGCTTTTGGGAGCATGGGGTCATCTAGTAGTGAAACTCCCAGAGCAACTGGCAGTGGTGGCAACAAGGTGACAACTGTAGCAACAGCCTGCAACGGGTGGAGGTGGGGTGGGGGGAGAGAGAGCCTGTTAACACCATTTCCTGTTGCTTCCTGTAGGTCCCACTCTGAAAACAGCCTCCACGTTGCTACAGTAATTCTAACCCCTTTATCATTAATGCTTGTATGAAATCCCTCTACTGGTAATGTTAAAGTGGTTATCATTTTGCTGACTGGACACTGTCCATAACAGAATTCACTCTCTTGTTTGCTTGTTGTGCTCAGCTTTTTTTTTTTTTTTTTTTTTAAGATCGATCCATCACTTAGTGTCCACTCTATTTCTGTCACTTCTAACTGCTCATCATGTTCTATGGAGTGTGCATCAGCCACATTGTTCTTATCCCCTCCTCCAGGGTGGACACTGTGATTGTTACTCAATATTTTGTGATATTCATACATACATTTACCCCATTTTTAGGTCTTGTGAGAATTTATCTGCAATAAAAATGAATAACCAGAAGTGAAAATGCTTTGTCTCAGAGCATAGCTTAAGTACTAAGATTGTGCTTCTGAATAACTATACCTCTCCAAAACATATGATACTGTATGTACTATTCTGTTATTGAATTTGTGCACTTCATATAAGACAAAAATTTAAACTTTCATATTTGGAACTATGTATAAGTTCCAATAGGATTTTTTTTAACAAAAGCATAGACTATTATCTGTACTACTGAAATAACAGAAACTCAGCAATAGATTCTGGAATGAAACTGCAAATCCCCTATCTACCACATATAAAATGTGTGACCGTGGACCAGATGCTTAATGTCTCTGTGTCTCAGTTTATCCATTTGTGAAATGGAGATAGTAATCATGCCTAGCTCTTGAGGATGTTCTGAAAATTAAAAGAGATAATGCACATGGTATCTTGAGAATATCACCTGGTGTATAACAAGAGCGCAAGGAACACTGGCAATTATTGTTGGATTCTTAGATAATCCCCAATTATTTTGCTATTTCTCAACAATACTACAAGGAAGTTCAATACTTTTTTTAATTGTGGTAAAAAAAAATCCACATGCACAACAGTGAATTTACCATCCAGTTTGGGATTCTTCACAGCCTGATCATCTATGTGGGCTTATGCAAGTGATGCCACCTGTTTGAATTTTTGCTGCCTCATCTGTAAAATGAATCCCCATTCCCAGATGCATTAGTTGGCATAGGTAAGTCATCTTCCCTCTTGGGACCTCAGTTTTCACATCTGTGAAGTGGGGGTAGTACAGGCCTTTACAGGTTTATTGCACGAATGAATGAGAATGTTTGCAAAGTATGGCACAGTACCTCATGAAGAGGTTCTGATGAGTGCTGTGCAGCTCAATACTGAATAGCCTATCTGCTTGTTCTTAAAAACCAGTGAAATATCCTGGAAATTCCGACCTGTTGGCTTCCAGTCTGCACGTTAAAAATAAGCCCCCCAGGTTCCCTCATGCTTCTGCTGCAGGATCTCTCTAAGTCTGTAAACCTCTTTCTGGAAGCCCTGTGGGAATGCCAGGGCTGCCTCTGCCCTGGTACTGGGGCTACCAACTCAGCATCCCCTCAGAAACCTCTTCCTTCTCCTTCTCTGTCCCTGTTTCCACCCCATCTTTATTTTCCACACTCCAAAGCACTTTTTTTTCTCTCCAGTGTACATGGATGAAGTGGTTTCATTGACATACATCCCCAAGGGTACCCTGAGTGGCAGCAGTAAGCACTTCCCACCTCCTGTTTGTAACTCCTTATGGCTCTAAGCAGCAAGCAAATCAGGGCCCTCTGCTTCAGCTCCAGTATGGACTGAGCTTGGACAGTGTTGCTCCCATGCTTACAACAAGAAATCAAAGCTGAGCAACAGACACTTCCAGAGGGCAGAGATCAGTGGTTATGTGGTTGAGGTGAACAATGTCTTAAATTGTACAGATCAAGTGACATTTATTGGCCTCTTCATCATGGTAGAGCAGAACACACATACCATCAAGCTCAACAGACCCTTCCCCCCAGTGGCCTAAACCCCCCACCCCATTCATACGTTGAAACCTTAACCCTCAGTGTGGCTGTTTTTGCAGCTGGGGTTTCTGAGGAAGTAATTATGGTTAAATGAGATGCTGACAGCGGAGCCCTGATCCAACCCATGAGTGTCCTTCTGGTGAGCTCACCTTATTCGTGGGAATGACAGGCCGGCCACCTGTCCCACTTGAACTTTGATCACAGGCTTCCAGCCTCCTGCTCTCTGAGAAATGAATTCTATTCTTGAAGCCACTCAGTGTGTGGTATTTTGTTATAGCAGCCCGAGCTGACTGAGACACCAAGACAGACCACATTCTGAGTAATAAAACACTCCTGAACAAATTTAAAATGGAAACTATATATAAAGTATGATTTCAGGTTATAGTAGAATTGAAAAGAGCCAGAAAAGTGTGAACTTTGGAGCTTAAATCCACTGCATGCAGTCAAATCTGGCTCTGCTTATGACTCCACTTTATGTCAGCTTCCCTGTGTGTGGTTACCCATTGCTCTGGCTCACACACTCTCTCTCTCTCTCTCTCTCTCTCTCTCTTTCTTTCTCTCTCTCTCTTCCCCTCCCCCCCATCTGCCTGTCTGTCTCTCTCTGTAACTGGAATCTGGAACATATGAAAGAGGATGTTCTGTGGCTATGGGGATCTGATGTGACCCCCATCTCCAGGGCCCAGCCAAGACTTCTTGGACCTTAGGGCCTAATAGCAGAGGAGATCTCTGCAGCTAGGAAAGAGGGAAAGTGGAATGTGACTCAAGGTGTAGTCCTGGGAGACATCAGACTCTTTCTGTGGCCTTGGGGCCCCATTCAGGTAGCTCCCTGGAACCTTCCTTTGGTCTAGATGATGCTGCCTCCACTGATCTTATGGGAATCTTTTCATCCACAGAGCGTTGCCTTGCAACCTCAAAGCAAACAACAGCATCTTCCCAGATTGGAGGACTTGCTTCATGTCTTCCACTGTCCAGTGTGGTGAAGGGGCAGCTGTAGGGCTAGTACACTTGAAGTTCAGGATGCTTTTCAGAAGTGGAGTCTGATCCAGGCAGCAGAAAGGACAGCTGAACACATCCTTGGGGGTGAGGTGGGGTGTAGGACAGGGAGACTGACCACAGCTGGAGGCGAAAGGGGTGGAGCCCCACTGATGCTTGACCTTTAGCTTCTAAGTGGTCACAGAAGAATGTGTTGGGTTCTAAGGAAACTCCCCAGCCCAGAAATTTAGTGTCCACAGAAGGATGAAAACAACTTGAGCAACATCTTCTAGAGCTTTATTGCAATATAATTACATACCATAGAATTTATTCATTTAAAGTGTACAATTTCATGATCTTTCGTGTATTCATAGAACAAGCACACATACAGGGCAGGTTTTTATCAATTCAAGCACATGACTAATAGGAGTTCTAGAGTCCTTGGTGGATTTTACAGGCTTTAACGCTCTCTCAGGGAAACAGGTTCACAGGCACACCAGTTGGACTAGGCAGCAGGGGCAGGCAAACCCCCCAACCCCCAGGAACCTTTACCCTCTGTCTCTGGACTCTCTCTTGAGTTCTCTTCCTGACATTCTATCCTGAACTCTCCTTTCTCTTGGCCTTTTCTCCATAATGCTGCCCTTTTTTATTCCCTCCCTCCTAGGCCCAGGTGTGCACACTTACACATGCACATACCCATGGGGCCCAGGCATACAGGTATGGGGGGAGAGTACAATATCACAGGTGCTAGCCATAAAGGCTAATGGAAAAAGCCTGAGCAGCTCATTTACCGTATAGCTGTCATTCATCCATGACAATTGGAGAACATGTTCACTACTCAAAAAACTAAATCTAGCACTCCTTACCTTATCACTCCCCCAGCTCCTTGTCATCCTCAGCTGTAGGCAACCATTAATTGACACTCTTTTCTCCAAAGATGTGCTTATTTTATACATTACATATAAATGGGACTCATGTGAGATATAGTCCTTTTTGACTGACTTCTTAGCATAATGCTTTCACTGTTCATCCCTTTTGTATTAGCATTTGATTCTTTTTATGGCTAAATAATATTCCATTGTATGGATATCCTGCATTTATTTATCTGTATATCAGTTCATAGAATTTGGGGTTGTTTGTATGTTTGGTTTTTGTTTTGTTTTGTTTTGTTTTTGAGACTAGGTCTTGCTATTTTTGCCCTTGGAACTGCAGGCTCATGTTGCCCAGGGTACCATGGATTCAAGCAATCCCCAGCCTCAGCTTCCCAGGTAACTGGGATTACAGGCGTGCACTACCACACCCAGCTATTTTTGGGGGACTAGGTCTCACTGTGCTACCCCAGGCAGGATTCAAACTGCGATCCCTAGATCCTGCCGTGACTCCATAAGCTGTCGCTTACAGGCACGTGCCACCGTGCCCAACCTGTATGTTTGGATTATTATGAATAATGATGCTGTGAACATTAATGTACTAATATTCTGGTCCCTATCACCCACAGCTCCTAGGCACACCATCAGGATTTTTTTTTAAATAGTATGAATAGTTTACCTCCACTGGACATTTTAAATACATGTACTTATAGAAAGACAAAAATAAGAAGATGAAAGTTACCCATGTTTTCATCCGAATGTCTGTTTACTGGTCTACAACCAGTAAAGAAATCAAATTAGTAATTAATAAACTTCCCACAAAGAACAGTGCAGGACAGGAGGGCTTCACTGGTGAATGCTACCAAATATTTATTCATATTTGGGGGGGGCATATGTCTTGATTTCTCTTGAGTCTATACTTGGGGTGGAATTATTAGGCCTTATGGGTTTTGCCTTTTATTTTATTGATATGGGATATTACAAAAATGAATTTTTGGATGCTAAATCAACCTTGACATTTCTGGAAAAATCCCCTGCTCATGGATTATAGTTATTTTTATGGATTGCTGTATCCAATTTTCTAGTATTTTACTGAGGACTTTGCACCCAAAAGCATGAGAAAAATTGATCTGTGAAAATCTTAGAAAATGTCTTTTCTAGTTTCAGTATCAGGATAACAGTGGGCATATAGCATAAGTTAAAACATTCTCTTCTGTATTTTGAAAGAGTTTGTAAAGAACTGGTATTGGTATTGTTTCTTTAAATATTTGGTAGAATTCACCAGTGAAGCCCTCCTGTCCTGGCCTGTTCTTTGTGGGAAGTTTATTAATTACTAATTTGACTTCCTTGCTGGTTGTAGACTAGTTAACATAGACAATCAGGTGAATACATGGGTATTTGATTTTCATATTTTTGTCGTTCTAGGAGTATGTTACGCTGAAATGTCCAGTGGAGGTAAGCTATTTGCACTATTGAAAAATCTTCCTCATGGTGTCACTAGGTGCTGTGGGTGGTGGGGACCAGAAGATTGGGGAAGCTCCCAGGCAGAGCTGAGCTCTGTGCGCTCGAGTGCCTTCTGGAGACTCCCCCTTCCAAACTGTCCATTTAACTTATGGAAACTTCGGATTGAAAAGCCACCGCAAGCCAGGCATGATGGCATGTGCCTGTTATCCATGCGCTGGGAGGCAAGCTGCTTGGGATCACTTGAGTTCGCGACTACCCCGGGCAACATAGCGAGACCTATTCTCGAAAACTCAGCTGGGCGCTGTGGTGGGTGCCTGTAATCCTAGCTACCTGGGAGGCTGAGGTTGGAGATTGCTTGAGTCCTCGGTACCCCGGGCAACTACTTGAGTCTGTGGTGGTACCCCAGACAACATAACGAGACCTAATCTCAAAAAAAAAAAAAAAAAAAAAGACACTGTAGAGGGAGAATTCACCTAACCTGTCAACAGTGGGTCAGGACTGAGTCCTGTCACCTGTAAGCGGTGCTGATCAGATAGTGAACGGACACCAGCTTGAGACACAACAGTTCAGTCTGTGGAGTCTGAAGTCCAGGCTGCCCCAGCAAGGAGGCAGCACTGTGGAGAAAAAGACATGCTGGGCTGGACCGGGGCTCTGGAGGCTTGGTGGGGAGGCCTGAGTCCGGGACGAAAAAGAGGCATCGTCAAAGCACGTGTCCTGTTCAAAATGGGAGAGGATGGTCTTCCCAGACGAGGTAACAGCAAAAGCGAAGAGGAAAAGGAGATCAAGGGCAGAGGTGAGGGAAGAGGATGCGGCCAGGGATCGTGCAAGAAACCCAAGTGCCCAGCAGCTGACGAGGGCGTGCCAGCCAGCAGAGGGACCCAGACCCGGAAGAGGAGGGGGACATCCAACTCTGCTCTGGGGCCACCTAGAAACCCCGTGCTGGCGGGACTGTGCACACACCTCGCAGCCACAAGATGGCACTGTGGCCCCTTGGACCAGACACTCCCTTTCGCGTTAGTGATATATATATATATATATATTTTTTTTTTTTTTTAAATCAAGGAGAAACCAGTGTTTGCTGAGACCCTGTCAGTGCCTGTTTAACAGATGAGAATCCTAGAGAGTGGCTGTGACTTGCCTCCAAAATAGAGTAGGTGTTGTGACAGAGGCAGTACCACCACCTTTCCTCTGGCTCTTGCTCCAGGTTCTCTCCAGTCACTCCAGATGGGTCTAGAAAAATGAGTGGCAGAATTCCACCAGGCCCAGTGTTCCAGCACCCACTTTTCCCTTTTGCCCACTGTAAAGTCACCTTCCCTTCGTTGTTTTCCACCAGACTCTGAGCTCTCCATCCTCTGGTCACTACAGGGATTTTTCCAGCCTAAGTTGAAGCAAATCCATCCACATTCCAACAACTCCTTGGGGCTCATCAGCCTGCCACTCACCTCCTCTGTCAGCCCACTGGTCATCCCTGAAAGCTGCTCCCCGAGCCTGTATTGCCCTCTGGTCTGATAAAGCACATGAGCTGTGACCCCTACACCTGGGTACATCTGTTAGCTCTGCAGGAAAGCCCTCCACCCCTTCCTCTAACACCCTTGGGTCTCAGATTGATTTCCCCGCCATGCCCTCACTCACCCAGGGACACTTTTCTTTGCTGTAACAACTCCCCAGCTCAAGTTTCAATTCTTAGTGTTTCCCTCATTTAGACTTTAATTGCTTTTCCACTCCAGAGTGATAAAACAGGGTCCATTTTGTTTGCAGACTGACAAGGTTCAGCCACGGCTGCTTGAAGGCTCTCAGGGCCAAGGATTGCTGGAGGAGCAGGAGGGGGTCTAGTGGGGCTGGTGCCCCCCAATGTCTTCAGGAGAGTCCTGCTAAGACCCAGCCAAGGGCTCTCTCCAGAATGTGGGTGAAGAATCAGCTTGTCAGAGTTTGAACAAACGGTGTTCAGAGAACAGAATGGTCTGCTAGGATGGTCACTGGAGTCTGAGAATTGCGCCTTCTAGAAGGGCCCCCCCGCATCAGTCTCACCTAACTGTTCTAGCACCTGGTTTGTTTTTGTGTGTTTGAAAACAATCTGTCCCTGGGTTGCATTTCAGATCCAAGTTTTGGAAAATGTGGGAGTGCACACAGAGTAGGTAAGTCTCAGTATGGCCTTTGTTCTCACCTAGCCGGAAGTCTCCAGAGTTAAGCCTCAGGGTCAGACTTCATGGAGTCTGCGCAGAGGCCCCTGCAGGGCAGATGGGAGGCCAGCACCCCTGTGCCTGTGGACACACCAACTTCAGGCTGTTGGCTCGTGGGAACAACCCTTCAAGATACTTCCCTTTTCCTTCTCTTACAGCAAAGTTGCATCAGTGGGCATTAAGAGAGGTCTTGAATTTTCCCAACTAGCACAAGCATAAGCAACTAGCTCCAGGGTTACTTAAGTGCAAATTTGCTGCATAAAGAGGTCACATATCTGTTCTTAAAGACAAGGAGAAATTAAAAGTGATCAAAATAAAGTATTTGTCTTTTACTTCCTACCTAGATGCTAGCTAATGTTTAAAATCTTTTTCTTCAGAAGTATTCAAAATTGGTCCCCCAAAGGGAACTGGAAGGGGAAGTAGGCTCTGTCTTCTGGACCCTGCCCAGTGAGCCTTGTCGGGCTGGAGGCGGGAGCCAGGTCCTTTCCCACCAGGCAGGCCCTTGGAGAAGACATCCAGTACACCCCCGTCGTGGCCTAGGCCACTGGGGGAGAGGGGGGTGCAAGGATGAGTCCTATACCATTGGGACCTCAGGGTCTAAGGGACTCCAGGTTCAGGGACCTCAGGCTGGGAAGCCGGCCTCTGCCTCCCTGTGAACAGGGGATGGGGGCTGAGCACCTCTGCCAGATGGGCTGCAGGGGAGGGGGTCCCCCTCAGATTTACTCCAGCTTCAATAGACCTGCACTAGGGATGAAGACTCCAGTCTCTCCAGCAGTGCCTATAATGCAGAGAAGTAATAACAGCCCTGGATGCATTCACAAGCTGGGTGGGACAAGCACAATGTTGAGAACCAACGAGACAGAAAGGTGACACCAGCGACTGAGGTTACCTGTCACAGATTCCTGCCTTCATCATCTCTGGCGCTGGGGAATCAAACCCCTGGCCCATAGCAATGTACAGTGTTAAAGAGATTCCCTCCTTTGCCAATGGGGGAAGAAAGCCAGCATGAGTGGCTGTGGCCCCATGGCAGAACTGCTGACAAGAGGAGAGGAGCTCAACTAGCCACCTGGGGAAATCTGCCCCAGCAGCGACACCACTTTCAGCTGGGTGTTACATTCCCAAACCCAGAAGACATGGAATCAGCAACAGGTGACAGATGCCAGAAACAATCACGGAGAAGCCACCACGTCTGCCCTACAAGTTCCTTTTGTGCTTGGCCTGACTGCCTCAGCTACTCCTGGAGATCTGAGCAGTCTCACCTGTTGCTAATCCAGGAGAGCAAGTCCGCACCCAGGGGGGAAGAAAAGGAGGACATAGTTTGAAAACAAAAAAGAAAAGTCCCGTGGGCCAAACACAGATCAAGAGCTTGCAGTGAGAGGTGTTGCGAGTGACCAGAAGGAGGGGGAATGGGGGGGGGTGCGGTGGGGATTCAGGGGTACAATACAACCGCAACCATGCAAACATGACTGATGTTGTATGATAATTACAAAATAAAATATTAAAAAAAATTGGTCCCCCAAATTGGATAGTCCTTCGTTTCTGCTGGGAGTTTGGTATCTGACAATTAGGAACAAGGCAGTGGGCTTTCAGTCTGGCTTCTTGCCTGGATCATTGGCTCAATTTTGCTGACTTCTTCAAGAGGAATTTTTCTAGTTGGAGGGAGTAGAAATCAATGTTAAATTCAGGACATAAGTGGGGGGTGGTAGAGAGAAAGACAAGGCCTGTCTCTATGGAGAGGAGTCTGGGGCCTCTATGGAGAGGAGCCTAGAAAGACTTTTCAAGTCCCTGCAGGTTCAGATAGACATGGTCAGGAGAATCCTTCCCAAAGGTGACCCCAAATATATTGGGATGCCTTCAAAAACACAAAGTAGGTAACTAGGGAAAGTATATAAAGAAATGAGCCGGGCATGGTGGCTTATGCCTGTAAGCTTCAGCCTATGAAGCGGCTGGGGCTAAGGGAATCGCGGTTCAAGTCCCACCTGGGGCACGTAGTGAGACCTAGTTCCAAAAATATATAGCTGGGTGTGGTGGCGCCTGTGTGCCTGTAATCCTAGCTACCTGTGAAGCTGAGGCTGGGGATTGCTTGAGTTTGTGGTATCCAAGCAACGTTGAGCCTGCTGTTCCACGGGCAAAAATAGCAAGTCCTAGTCTAAAAAAAAAAAAAAAAAAAAGAGCATGGAGATGCTATTTGTGGAAATCAAAAGCAGGTGTTTGACCTGACCTGACTATCAGGCAATGTGATTCGAACTGAGACTGCCATCGCTTCTAAAGGTGGTGCTAGGCTAATGTGCTCCAACCCTAAAGGAAAATGCTATTGGAGAGGTAAGAGGTTGGGCTGCAAGAGACTTGAGTAAAAAAATAAGATAGGTCGTCACTGCTTGCCTCCCAAGTGGTGACAGGGGTGGCCGTGTTGGGACAGTAGGAGCAGCTAGCGAGAAGACAGAGGGTCTGTCCCTCCTGACCCTCTCAGCTCACCCGCAGGATCACAGAGCACATCATGTTCTCATTCTCAGGTCAAGTTTGCAAAGAAATGTGACAAAGTTGAGTTTAGACAAAGGTTGAGGGTAGGGAGGAAAAGTCACTGCTGACATCCACACACTCTTTCCTTTCAGGACAAGACTCCTGGATTATACTACAATCTGGTTTGCTTGTTTGGGGTGTGTGTGTGTGTGTGTGTGTGTGTGTGTGTGTGTGTGTGTGTGTGTTGGAACTCACTCTTTGTACTGACTATCATGGTGGAAGAGCAAGAAGTTCCAAAACAAAGCCTTATGGTCAGTCTATTGTCTGCCATGATTTTAAAGATGGGATTGTGCAAGCTGTATTAATTACCATTTAGAAAAGACACAATCTTTATCTAGTAAACTATCTATAGAAAAAAGACAAATACATAGCTACAATAGAGGTATAGAGTCTTGGTTTTCAAATTCTTTGTAATAAGCTCACTGTCTTGAATATCAAACAGAGCTGGCACATCCCTGTTAAAAAGAAGATAAGGCATATACTTGTATTGGACATCTTGGCAGTTAAGCTGGTTTTCCAAAATGTAGGACTATGTATAGGGCCATAAAACCAGGCCTGTTCAGCTGCTGATATTCTTTTAAGATACTACTGAATTACTAGAACAATCACTTACAAAATGAATGCATTCATTTTTTGTTTTAATTACTTGTATTCCATTTCACTTAGCATAAAGGGCACCCTTAACCCAGCTTCTAGACGCAAGAGCTCTCTATCATATTCAATCTTAGACTCTTAGCTTCCCATCTTTAAATTCAATCAGATATCAAATTAAAAAATCAAAATGTATTTAATTCCTGTAATAGGAAAGATTTTGTTATAGGTATTATAGATTGAATAATATAAAACTCTGGCACTAGAGTTTGGAATTCCTATGACCATAGAGCTGACAGTTCTTTTCCATTCCAAATGAGCCAGCCTGATAGGAGATCTTGGTATGTTCTGGGTAACAGTCGATGTGAAGTTACTTTTGCATTTGACTACTGTTTTTAGTCAGCTTTAAGTAGCCCTCACCTCACACTCTCCATCCCTGGTCATCTGCCATGTTCGTATGACTGCCTGGTAATTAAAACTGATCTTTCATATCAAAGACTACCTAACATTTTAAATGGACTCATTATCTTTAAGATAAAAATTTTTGGAACTGCATTTCATTGATAACTCAAGAAACATAAGCCAAGTGACAGAGGAGAGGATTGCTCTGTTGCTCTTTTAGAGCTTACAAATTTTTTTAGTGCACAATCAGTCATTAGTATTGATGCATCTATAAAAAGTTTCTTTAACTTTCTGAAAATAGTTACTTTTCCAGTTACACAAAGGTGATCACAGCAGCATCTGCCTAAGCTTGTGTTGGCAATCTAACACCAAAATGAAACTTGAATCTCATTTTTTTTCAGACCTGAGGAAATTTACAAACTTGTCTACCATCCTGTATGCTTTATTGACACAACTCATGGGAAAAATCTACTTTTTTTAAGTATAAAAATCTATTCAGCAGGGCACTGTGGCTCGTGCCTGTAAGCTTCAGCCTATGAAGCGGCCAGGGCTAGGGATCACAGTTCGAGTCCCGCCTGGGGCCTGTAGGGAGACCTAGTTCCAAAAAACATAGCTGGGCGTGGTAGTACGCGCCTGTAATCCCAGCTACGTGGGAAGCTGAGGCTGGGGATTGCTTGAGTCTGTGCTACCCCGGGAAATGAGAACCCGCGGTTCCATGGGCCAAAATAGCGAGACCTAGTCTCAAAAAAAAATAATGAAAATAATAAAAATTTTTTAAAAATCTATTCACAACTGAACTCCATGCCATTTGCTCTTGGTGCAGCACAGGTGGCTTTTCTCTGCTAAATGAGTTGATACTTAATATTGGGAACTAGTTGACTCTAACATCCTGACAATGAAATCAAAACTACTAAGGCTGCAATTTCCTTTCAGAGAACATTAATTTCTAGTCAATGAAAGTTGTGTGTATGCTTCCTGAGTAGTCCTTCCCAATTTACTTCATTCTATATTGTTATCTGTTAGGAAACATGGACAAGTACTCTGTTCTGAGAACACAAATTGACCTGTCTAAAATGACCTTGGGAAGTGGGAGAGACTGAAGATGGGAAGGTTAGGTTAGGGTAACTGCCCTCCAGGGAAGAAAGGAGGTGATTTTGGGTGCATTCTGTGCCCTGGGGTCCGGCTCCTTCTGTGTGTACTCTAGTCCCAGACCTGAATGTGTAGACCCTCAATATCTCCGCGGAGGCTCAGTGCCTGGGAAGAGGGTGCCAATCCCACGGGCAGCAAACACAGGGTCCTTTGTCTGAGGGGAGCATTTTGTTACTGTGTGAATGAAAGAAAGGTCACAGTTCTCACTACACAAGGGGACTCAAAGCTTACTTCATTCTAAAAGGAATTCTGCTAAAGCACAGGAACAAGTCCTTTTCTTCTTTCTCAATGGACTGAATTGAAGGGTCCTGGTGAAAGGATGAAAAAATAACCCACACTTGGCTGTAAACTTGTCGAGAAGGAGAAAGTTGCCATTTCTTAATCCTCCTACAGAGCTGGTCTAAAAGGTCCTTGTGAGGCAGTAATATGTCAAATACAGTAATTCCTTTGACATCAAGTCCTTGAATGCTGGGGTAGGTAAAACAAAGAAGCCCTTGGTTTTAAAATCTTTAATAACCTGGGGAGATTAGGGTGTGAGGACTATTTTCTTTTGTAATTAAGTCCATGTCTACCACAAATATACCTCCCATTGATGATGAGAGGTCATCCATCCATCAGCTGCTGCAGTCCAGCTAAAATGCTGTTTTTTGATACCTTCTCTTAACGTCTCCAACAAATGGTGAAACCCTTCAAATTTGTGGAACTAGACATGGCCAATGCCTTCTTAATTACATTCTAGGGAAATGGGGGGGAAAGCATGACACAAAAGGAGCAATGTAACAGGCAACAAAGGCCAAGAGCATGAGGCAGCAAGAAGGCAGTTGTTGAGGAGATGCATTTTTCCAATATTTCTGGAGAGAATATGCTCTCTGCAGAATACAAAAAACTAAAATTCACAGACATTTTCTGTGACCAAAGCACCAGTAGGGAACTAACATACAGAACATATGCAGGTTTCCCATCATCTCACAACTGCAACACTATACATGTGGAGTTCATGTGTGTGTGTGTGTGTGTGTGTGTGTGTGTGTGTGTGTGTGCAGTCCATGTGTGCCTATAAAGTCATGAAAAGTTGCAAGAGGGATGGTGAAATCACAGCCCCAAAGATAGGTCATATGACACAGTAAAATACCTAGAAATCTTTCCCCAGAAAATCGGGTGTGGGAATGGGTGGTTTAAAGAACAAGTCTGAAGCTACGAAGACACCTCCTACAAATTTTCACCAGTGTTAAAAGTTCTTAAAGATAGTCTCTGGTCAACTCGCCTTTGCTGGTGGGTTCCATAAAAGGTCTTTGGAAAAAACCTGCCTCTTACTGATTTTGGCTATTTACTGCCAGCTGGTAATTAACAGGTGAAAGGCATATAGACAAAGCAGCCTAAGGATGCAAAATAGGATGGACAATCCACAAGAGGAGGCCTGGGGGGGAAGGGGTCAGGCATGATGTGTGAAGCTGACCTGAAGCTGACCAAGTGCTGGCTACTGAGCTGTACACTTTCCAACAGCTTTTGGGGTTCAGGGACTGAGTCCCCAAGTATCTGTGGGGAGATTTCAATCTCTAATTTTTTCTTTTCTTTAAAATACATGTTCAGGCTTCTGTATATAGAACTGTCCCTACCTGAGTCACAGGCCAGGGCTATATTCAGTTTTCAAAATTAAGTCATCTAACAGATAAGACTTTTCAAAGCAGCCGAGCATGGTGGCGCGTGTCTGTAAGCTTCAGCCTATGAAGCAACTGGAGCTAGGGGTTGCGGTTTAAGTCCGGCTCTGGGCCACACAGCGAGGCCTAGTCCCAAAAAATAGCTGGGTGTGGTGGCATGCGCCTGTAATCCCAGCTACCTGGAAGCGGTTCCATGGACAAAAATAGTGAGACCTGGTCTCAAAAAAAAAAAAAAAACCTTTCAAAGCATTTTTTTTCTTATACTGTCTGATCAGAAATAAAATTCTAAGACTAGAGCTAGAGTGATGCTATTTTGCTATGCTGGTCACTGTGAGCTGACTCCAGAGTCTGGAAGACCGAGGGGCTGTGTGAATGTCATGACCTTGCCCTGCTCATGCGGAGGGGTGGCAAACATGGATCCGTGAGAACGCGCTGGGAGCCGGAGCTGTACTAGGGCTACAGCTCAGAAAAATGAGTGGCAAGGTGACAGAACTACAGCCCCAGCTGCAGTGAAAGAGAACTAAGGCAGGGCAGGGAGGGGGTAGGTCAGTAGATCTGACAGCACAGACCAGCGCCCTCCAAGTGGAAGCCAGAACTACCTTGTTCCAGGGCCAGAGCCAGAGGTGCCCACCCTCTCTGGTCACAGCACTCCTCACTCCATGCTGCTCCTGCAGGTTCCCAGAAAGCTCCCCAGCTAGCAGCAGTTGCAAGGACACTAAAGTCAACAAATTGACTGATTTTCTTAAAAGCAAACAAACACACTCAATTTAACTAGACTGTTGAGAGCTCCTTTTATTCTCCTTCTTCCTCTTTTCTTTTTTTTTTGGAGGGGGGGCAGCATATGGCCTGGACATACTGCCAGATAGGCAAGCAAAAAATTTTTTATAAATAGGCAACTTATAACACTGGGAAGATTTCATTTCAGTGTTGCAGGAAACATAATTATTTTTGGAAAAGGTTTACTCCTCTGTGACTCTGGATTTTTTTTTTGTCCTAAGTTTTGTAAGACATCTCAAAGAGAAACACCTCTGATTAACATATAGCTCCTTTGGAGGAGAAATTCTAGAAATTCAAGCCCTGTCATAGCTGCCAACGAAGACAGCGGCTTCTGCAGCCTGGTGCAACTTCACAGAACTCAGAGGGTACAGACAAGTCTTCTGTATCCCTCTGCGACCAGGACCTCCAGGACAGCATCCCTGGTTGTCTCCTGAAAGCAAAAGGCCACAGAGTGGGACTGTCAGCTTCTCCAACCCAGGCCTCAAGGCAGAGCACTCAGCCTTGAAGTGCCTCTGGCATGAAACAGGAGGGACAGAACCAGAAGCAGGCCTGCGGGGCTGCCACCAAAGGACTGACTTCCTTCTCTCTCCACTTAATGAACTGATAGTCTATGTACAGTAGACACGACAGAGTCTTTATAAATTAAATAACTTTCTTAAAATACAGTAAAACATCATCACATACAATTTTGAGAAGTCTTTCTAATTCAGTTCTCAAGATTAACTTACAAAACTTTTGTGCAAAAGCACTGACCTCAAATAAATAAGGGGGAAAAGTAGAAATAGCAACTAATTTGGGGTTTTTTGTTTTGTTTTTGCCTGTTAAATTAAAAGTTAAAACCACTAGCTGCACTTTAAAGTATCTGCAGGATGCAACACATCAAGAAGGCTTGAAAAACAGCCCTCGGAGTCAGTTGCATTTTCAAGTGAGGTGTTCTGTGTTCAAAATTCACTGTGGATGCCCCCGCTGAGATCCTCCACCACGCCCTCTCGGACCAGCCTTAGGAGGAAGCTGGTTTCCGTTGTTACGTTGTGCATGGTCTGGAAGTTCATAGCGGCCATGCAGAGATTGTCAAAATAGTGCAAAGGTGTTCTGGGTTGGTTGAGGTCATATCCAAAGCCTACCAAACTGACTTCGTCGCACAGATGAGTGGCTAAGACAACAGCGATGACACCAATGGTGGGGACGTTCTGGAAAGGAAGATTAACAAGTCTTAGTAAGATTCATGGCTTTCCAACTACTATACAGGCAGTACATAAGCACTGGCAAGTAATGAGAACTGTAAACAGAGCTATAAATTCATGTATCACATAATTTTCTCTATCACAGAATTTAAGGTCTAACTTCCTATTCAAATCAGGAATCTAGAGTCTAAAACATAGTCTGCGATGTGAATACTTTGAATGTATCATCTGGCTCCTGCACCAAGTTTAGCAGTAGTCTTTCTAAAACTTCTTCTACCAGGCCTCCCTATGACCAGACTGCAAAAAAGCCCATTTCCTCTCTCACATTGCAAACTCTACACAGGCTGCTCCAGGATAAGTGGCTGCAGGACCATCCACAGTCCTTCTGGGGATGTGGTTTCTTGAGCCTGGTACTGTGGATGGCCCTGCCTGAGGACAAAGTCACTAAGTTCCCTCTGGTGAAGGTTGTTTACCCTCATCTGTAGCGACCTCCCACTGAAACCTGTTTTGAGTAAAACAGACACGAGGCTAGCCTCTGAGTTGCCAGGCTGAGACTTCCAGATAATTCAGCCATTCAGGGACTGAAGAGAAAAACTAAGAGATCACCTGCCCTTGCTGACAACACAATCCCAAACTGGAGATATGAAGACTTTTGTTCACCCATCGGACAGACATGTACGTGGGGGGACCCTATCCAAAAGTGTCACTGAGAATGACCTAAACTCAGATCATCTCCTGCTTGGTCCTTTAAAATTTCCCCTATGCCCTGACTCTGATGGTACCCACACTGGGAATGCCCCAAGGTAGTGGTCCAGGATCATTATTCTTATTCTCAAATAAATGCCCTTTGATTGTATCAGAATCTCGTTTCTCTTGGGGTACAGCTCTCATTTGCTTTCCTGATAAAGAATACTTCCGGGCCATGTTCCTATTTCTTATAGCTGCTTAGCCAGTTTCTGCTCAACCTCTGGCCCTTCACATCTGTGCCATCCAAAATGTATCTTTCAACACTCATCTAGAATGAGTTCAAACCACTTTGACCTCTCACCGTATTACCACTGCCTCCAATCTGCTATCTTGTGACTTGCAAATCCAGCAGAATGCACCCCAGACCACCTTCCCTGTCTTGGGAAGAGAGCACACAGGGCAGAGGAGAGGAGAATGCCCTCTCTGAAAGCTGCTGCTGGCCTATAGCTTTTTGTGCACAAATGTACCTCTTCCCTTCATCTTACACCAGCCTGGACTTCCGAAAACAACTCCTCCTCTGTGAATGGGAGTAATAGTGAACCTTCCAGAGTTCACAGGTCAAGGTAGGAACAGGGCACACCTTTTGCCCAACATTCCTTAAAAACTGCATCATCCTGCTCCTCTGTGTATTACTTCTACCATTCAAAGCCAATCTAACTGGTTGAAAAGGTTAGGTTGGCTTTGAAAGCCAAGCTTTTTCCTATGCACACATATACAAAATCTTGATTTTTAAACAAAAATGGGTTCATGAAAATGTTCTGTAACTTGAACTCCTTGTTTAATGTATAATGAAGTATTTTTCACTCAGTAGTTTTTCTTCATCCTTAACAGTCATATAATAATAAATCAATTATACCATATTTAAAATAATCCCCTAGTAATCGACGTTTAAGTTGTGTTTGCTTTTATTCAATTGTTGGTGAGATTGAACATTTTATCATATATTCTGTAGCTATTTTAATTTCTTCTTTTGTGAATGTTTATAATATTATTTCCCCATTTTTATTGGCTCACATTTCTCTTTCTGATTTATTAATACCTTTGTACTTTGAGAGTATTTACTCTGTTATCTTCATGACAAAATTTCTCCCACTTATTTTGTGGTCTAATTTTATTTGTTACTTTTGCCTCTCAACAGTCTCTTATTTTATACAATGAAATCTATTCTTAGATTTTATAAAACCTCATAAAATAAAATCTTCCTACACACAAACAAATCAGCATTTGCCTGTTTTTAAGTACTACAAATTTAGTAAAGAAACAAGGCAGTTTAAAAAAAATAAAAGGCGGGGCATGGTGGTGCATGCCTGTAGCCTAGGAAGCCACGGCCGGGCCTAGGGATCGTGGTTTGAGTCCCACCGGGGGCACATAGCAAGACCTAGTTCCAAAAAAATAGCTGCGCATGATGGCACAGGCCTGTAATCCTAGCTACCTGGGAAGCTAAGGCTGGGAATTGCTTGAGTCTGTGGTACCCCGGGCAACATGAGCCTGTGGTTCCATGGGCAAAAATAGTGAAGACCTAGTCTCAAAAAAAATAAATAATAAAAAATAAAAAAA
>PVHY01021198.1:0-24351 GCA_004024945.1 Uropsilus gracilis
CTCCCTCCCTCCTTCCTTCCCTCTCTCTCTCCCTCCCTCCCTCCCTTCCTTCCCTCTTTCCCTCCCTCCCTTCCTCCCTCTCTCCCTCTCTCTTTCTTTGAGGTCTCATTATATTGCCTGGGGTAGTCCTGAACTCACAGACTGAGGTGATCCCTAGCCTCAGCCTCCCAGGTAGTTGGATTGCAGGTGCATGCCACCACACCCAGCTATTTTTTAGAGACTAGGTCTGGCTATGTTGCATGGGGTAGTCTCAAACCTGTGAACTCCAGCTATCTCTGGCCTCGGCCTCCCAGTGCTGGGATTATAGGCACACACCACCATGCCCGGCTATGTACATCTTTTTTAATCTTCCTAATTTTCTCTTCTTGTCCATTATTTTTTTCTATCTTAGAATCTGACTTTATGTTATATCAGAGATAACAGTATCATCATAGTGAGAATAACTGCTTTGTTGAGGATCTCTTATATTCCAGAAGATACATTTTCCATCTGTATAAGTCCTTAACATTTAGTATTATTTGCATTTACAAAAGAAAAAAATGAAACTTATTGAAAGTATAAGTTAGGTCACAAATTATTAAGTGAAGAATAAAAACTGAACCTAATTAATGGCAGTCCCTGCTGCTTTTGGATATGTTCTGTTGATGCCTGATTTTTCCTTGTTATATCTCTTTCCTCTTGCTGTATGCATTCTTGACAGTCCTTATGTGTAGAGATTGCTAACCTTTGCTTTGACCTCTATTTCTCTTAAAAATCTTGCTTTTCCACTTAAATTCCAAATAACTTCTTCCTTCTGTTTCCAGGTATACTTCAAAATACATTTCCTCTTAAAAGCAAAAATAAAAATTTGGTTCTCATGCTATTCTAACTACTATTATAGTTTTTCTTTTGTTGGATTTTTGATCCTCCTCTTCCCAGCTAATTCCAGATAACAGGCTTCCATGCTCCCTAATGTCAAAATGACCTTTTGTCATTTTGATTACTTAGAAACTTGCCTATTAGTATGTGATAATTCTAATTCTGATTTTGCATCCTTAAATAATACATTTTTTTTAAAGTCATTCCTTTTTCAGACAGGCACCATCGCACATGCCTTTAATCTCAGCCTACAAAGGGAGGCCGAGACTAGGAATCTCTTGAGTCTGCGGATTCAAGACCCGCCCGCAACAACATAGCAAGACCTAGTCTCAAAAAATAGCTGGGCATGGTGGCACACACCTGTAATCCCAGCTACCTGGGAGGCTGAGACTAGGGATCACTTGAGTCCATGGTACCCTGGGCAACGTGAGTCTGCAGTTCCCCAGGCAACATAGCGAGACCTAGTCTCAAAAAAAAAAATTCCTTTTTCAAGAATCCTAAATTTTAACTTCACTAGGGTGCCTTGCCCTCAATTCTTTCCCTACTGTCCCTTAAGCTATTGTTATAAAATCATGGAATTCTGATACTACAATATTATGATGATTGCTTATAGTGTCCCAAGTAATTTATTTTCAGGAATTTAAGTTACCTTTCCTTAATATTAACTAGAGCAAATTCAAGGATATGGTCAGGTGCTATAGCGCTCACTTGCATTCCAGACTCTTTTTTGTATGTCAGGCTAAGGGAATGAGTTGGATTTTATGAACTGCACAAGGATTATATAACTTAGCTGCACTCAGCCTATGACCTTGTTTCAGAAAAAAGCTGCAAACCTCTCCCCACAAAGCTCAGTAGTCATTATCAAGACTTTGCCTTTCAACTCAGTATCACTAGCTCTCACTAGTGACAACTCCATACTTGTGTTTCCAGCTTCAGTGGATAGCTGTACTTAAATGACCTACTGTCTAAACCTTCAAAGTCAAACAAAACTGGATTTATTCATTTAAAACCCAATTCCAGGAATAGGAGGCACATCTGTCTTAATCACCTTTATGTCTTAATAGTCTCAAAACCAAATAGAATTTGTCTCATAGAAGCTCTCTAAATATTTGTTGAATGAATGAATAAAAAACACCCAATCCTAATCTGTCTTCCTTCCTCCAAGCAGAGCTCATTTCTGTAATTGGCAAAATCATTTCAGCCACCCTAGACTAGAAACTGAAATTTTATTTGATTGCTTTTTTTTACCTTCAGTTCTATTTCAGTCATCAAGGCCCCTTAAAAGTCTTCTTAAAAGGTCTGGGTTTAATCTCATTTTATGTGGTGTCAAAATTTTGATTGTAGGAAGTGTAGAGGGAAAGGAAAACAAGATCTGTGACTTCTGAGCCTGATGTTACCACTCATTTAGCTTTATAACCGTGGGGATAGTACTTTGTCTGTTTAATCTGTAAAATAGAGAGCTTCTCCTAGGAAATCTTGAAAACTCCCTTTATAGCTCTTCTTCCACATTGTATAATGTTATCTCCCTGTGACCTACCCAGGCGAGATAGGACAGAAGGCTCTCAATAAATTAGCTTATTCATTTAATAAGTGCATGTTTATGTAAGTTCCTTTCATCTTAAAGAGATTTTTGTTAAAGATGTTAAAGTAATACATTCCTATGAAAACCAAAAAATAGTTTTTAAGGTGAACCTGCATAACTAATCCTGGCACTACTCTCTAGCCATCCCAGCTTTTCTTTCATATCCTTGCAGAATGTTTTTTGCAAAATTTACAGTTTTGCAAAACTGTCAATTGATGTAACATTCTTAGTAAATTTTAAACAATACAAATTTGGTTAACTGCCTTCTAGCAGGTATAACTTCTAGTTTTGCTTCAAAGTAAACTTTTATGGTTTTCTTATATATATTAATTCACATCTGGAAATGGATGCATGTTATTGAGATATGTAAAGAGAAAATATGTACATTTTATTTCTCCTTAGAGATATAAAACACACTACATCTTCAATCTTTTCTAAAACTTGTTTTTTTCCCTTTTAGTACATTAGTATTCTTCCAATTTAAGGTACAAGTGTATTTTGTTTGGAAAATTCTTATTAAAATCTGTATAGTATATCCAATGTGTGAATTAATCATTTTCACCATTCAGTTTATTCCTAATATTTGTCATGTAAACAATGCTGTAGTGAACATGTCACAATAAATTTTCCAGAAGTAAAAACCCTAGATCAAGAAACATACACATAAATTTTAATAGTTACTAGCAAATTTCCTTCCACAAAGATTGTACTACGCAACATCGTCCACTTGTTAGTTCTCAATAAGCCAGTTTTCTGTGCTATTTCTGTTTTTGTTGGAATTTAAACCTCAAGAGACAATAATTTATAAACCCTTTATGTTCCATGTATGACCCTCCCCCCACAAAAATACCAAAAATACGGGATGATATAAGGAATTATCTGATCTAAGGCAGGACTACCAGAAACCAAAATTAGAAAGCCAGAACACTCTACAGCTGTTTCTTCTTATTCCTTGCATGTTTTATTTTTGACACTGTCTCCCAACGAAGGATCTTTTATTTCTTACCCAATCCATAGGCAAAATATAGCTATCACCTGTTAACTAGTTAGCACAGTTCTAGCAACAGGCAGCTATAATTTACTGTCTTTCTGTGTTAATACTTAATTCATAAGGGAGGGAATGTGAACTAGAAGAGGAAGGATGGACTAGAATCACATGATAAAAAGGAAGGAATGGGGTGGTCTGAAATCGCTTCCCAGCAAAGTAAGTAACTTATAGATCAGGCAGATAGTCTCAAAAGAAGTCCACTACACTTACCATAGATGAACTGTTTACCTGTTAAATGCTCTAATTCTCTAAAAGTATCAACTGTTTGTGAAACACTCATTGTCATTTGTCTTGTTGCTAAGACAGTGCTTTATGTTTGCTTTCAATTTATTATCTGGAGAAAGACTAGCATTTCACTTTAATTCTATTGTTCTCTAGTTATCTAAAATATCAGTTTTTAAAAATACTGAATTATTAAATGTTGGGCGACTTCACTCATGAATCTCAAGATCTGTTTTGTCACTTATTTAATTTCAAAATCCAAAATCTCAATTCTGACTGTGTCCTTATTCCAGTGGACGTTTGCTCTTTACATTTTTTTTATAACAATACTTGAGATAATATATAATATAAAATAAATATATAATAAATATATATAGCACTATATACAATAAATAATATATAATAAATGTTATAAATTATGATATGTAATAAATATATGCTATATTAATATATAATAAATATATTATTTTATTTATATAATAATAAAGCATCTATATTATATACTATAATACTATATAATAAATATATTGTATGAATATATTATATAATAAATATGTTATATATAATATATAATAATAACATAATATATATAATAAATAAGTCTTCCCTAGCTTTCTGTTTCTATCTACCTCCTTTTTACTCTGCTCTAGGTACACAGAGCCCTTTGCTATTCCTTAAATGAACTATACTCCTGTCCCAAGGTCTGTTTTCTCTGCTTGAAATCTATTTCATAGATATCTGTGTGACTCATTAACTAATTCTTGGGGTTTTCATTTTCTTAGATGTCTCTGAAATTGCAATACCCTAATTCTCCTTTCATGCTTTATTTTTCTTAGCACCTGTCACTATTATCTATACCTTTTATTTTTAACTTGTTTATTACTCCCCCATCTATTTCTAATAGGATTAAAGTTCTGTGAGGATAGAGATTTATGCCTAGAAGAGTATTTGGTACCTAGTAGGTGCTCATTGTTTTGAAAGAATGAACATATAAATTGATCAACAGTAGCATATATTAAAATTTAGTGGGAAGAAGTTCTCAGTGTTGTTATTTATTATCTGGATAGATGTTGTATGGCTGTTGTTTCTTAAATACAGGTATTTTACAATTTCAAAAACAAAATCGTATACATGCCTTAATGGTTAGATATATTCATTTTGATATTTTACTATAGAAATTATAATGGAGTAGGAAAAACCACTTGAGTGTGGAGTTAGTAAATCTGAGTTCTGCTATTAAACTAGGTGTTTTACCTTGCACAAGCCACTTACTTGCTTTGGATTTACTTTTTCATGTGAACGTTGCTGGACAAATTACATTTCTGAGGTTTCCCTCTACCTTTTAGAAACTCCAGTGCATTTTGGTATTATTTTAAAATTATTAGTTGTTAATTTTCCAGAATTTTTAGTAAAAGAAATGAAAGCAAAATTTATAGTTAAACTAGCTAAACTTGTATATTCTTCATCAACTTTCTCTTAATTCTTGAATATAGCCATCAGATATTGTGAAAGATGTCAGTTGATTAAACCTGACCGTGCACACCACTGCTCAGCATGTGACGTGTAAGTATCACTCACTTCATTTAAGTCTAGTACTAGAAGTTGGTAACAGGAAAATAATAAGGGGAAGGAGGAACATTCTACATTCTTCATACTTAGCAAAGACATGTCATCTTCTCCCACTATTTGCCATGTATGCAGGGCTAACAAAATGTTCATGGAATTTTCTTTAAATATACTTTTATGCTTGTGCTTTAATATAATTGATAACCAAGTAACAACTCCATTGAAAAAGATAACTTTATTTCTTTGCTTAAAAAGACCATAATGATAGTTTCCTGTTTTTTACTAATGTTTATATTAAAACCTGAGAAACTACAAAAAAATTGTATTGGTTATCAACTGTGACGTTGTCTCAAAAATTTGAAAGATTTAGCTCCTTGTGCATTTGTGAGAAGGTAATATGTTCAAGGAACAGTCCTCAGTGTGGAAATTTCATCTACCCCTAAACTTTAATTAGATAAGCTGTTGAACCTTGGGTATTAGTTTACTCATTTGTTGTGTTATTTGAGATGATCTATAGTCTACCTTTATACAAGTGTAGATTATATATATATACTGATAGGGAGGCAAATTTTGGTGTTTTCTTAAATTTTTTTCTATTTATCAAAATAAAGTAATGATTATCCATGGGGTAGAATTTTATAAAATATGTGCCAAAAAGAGACTATCAGTGTGAATATATTTTAACATATTTGCTGCTAAAGTTTTATTTTTATGACAACCATATTTAAAATAATATAGGAATTATTTCTATTTTCTTTTATCTCTGCTGATTTAGGAACTAAACCTATCTAATATACTACTATATCCATCATATCTGAATATTAAAATGTCTCGATGTTATCTAAGGCAACTGACTATATTGAGCTGAATTCCTGATGTAAAAGCTATTACCTTTTTTATATAAAAATGCTTTTGGAAATATTATAACTTCTCTGTAATATTTACTGGGTTAGTCCTCCTAAGATGTCATTGTTTTAACTCTGAAAAAGAAAACTATTAGAATTAGAGTAATTTTTCACTTGGATTTTTTTATACTTTTTTTCTTAGATGTATTCTTAAGATGGATCATCATTGTCCTTGGTATGTATAAAAAATAGAGGAAATCATACATGGGGGTAGAGAAATCATACATGGGGCAAGGAGAGAATTTACAATGACATACCCCTGTCCTCTGAATTTGAAGGTCAATTTAATCACTCAACAACACCAGGGTTGATCTAGTTATAGATATATTTATATATATTCATATATACATAGTCATATATGTAGGTACATGTTTATATTAATGTTTTACTTTAAAAACATATAATGTTCTTTCGGCTGGAACCACCATCTCCAGTAAGTCACCAAAATAACCAACACAAAGGGGCACCCATGATATGTTTTCTAGGCCTTTTGGAAGACATGGAGTCATTTCTTTGGCCACATACATGCAAATCTACAAGAAAGGTGATAATGTAGCCATCAAAGGCATGGGCACAGTTCAAAAAGTAATGCCCCAAAAGTATCAACTGTGACAAAACTGGAATTACCCAGCATGCAGTTGATGTTGTTGTAAACAAACAAGATTCTTGCAAGGAGAATTAATGGTTGAGTTGAACACGTTAAGTACTCTAAGAGCCGAGGTAGCTTCCTGAACCATGAAAGAAAATGATCAGGAAAAAAAAGGACGTCAAAGCGAAAGGTACTTGGGTTTAGCTGAAGTGCCAGCCTGCTCCACCTAGAGAAGCACACTTTGTGAGGACCAGTGGAAAGGAGCCTGAGCTGCTGGAACCCATTCCCTATGAATTCATGGCATGATAGGTGTGGCAAAGAAATAAAAGACTTTGGACTATAAGAAAAAAAGCAAACCTTTTAATGTTATTAACCTAAATAATTATATATTTAGAATTAATATTAAAATTCCAGTTCCTTATAGAATTGCTAAAAACATATCCACAATTAAGATACTGCTTTCTGCTTCCCAAATGACCAATTTTCAAGTAATAATAATTTTTGATCTGTATTTATTACTATTACAGTTAAAAACTACACAAAATCCATCATCTTTACCATTTCTGAAGTGTTATGTTCATAATGTTGTACAACCAATCTAAAGAACATTTTCATCTTACAAAACTGAAATACTTATAGCCATTAAACAATAATTAGCCATTTACTCTTCCCCCAACCCCTGTTTCTGTGAGTTTGTGATTTGTCTTATTTTCACAGTTTAATTTTCTTTATTCTTCTAGGGTGAATAACTGTGTAGGATTTTCTAATTACAAATTCTTCCTGCTGTTTTTGTTATATTCCTTGTTATATTGCCTTTTTGTGGCTGCAACAGTTTTACAGTACTTTATAAAATTTTGGACGGTAAGTCTTTTTTCTATCTTAAGTATAAAGATTTTTAAAGATGCTATTTCATAAATAATTACTTCATTTTTAGCATACGTGTTTTACTCATAAGAATATATAATGAATCATCACTGGATAGGTGGGGTTATAGTTAGCTTTCACATATACATGTTTATTTGTAAATTTTAAGTTAGACATGGGATAGTGAGCTTTTTTTTTAATGATTCAGACTATTTTCAGGTATACTTCGACAGTAGATCAGCACTTAGTTTTAGCTAACTAACTGCTTTTATTTAAGTTGATGAGACTTAGTGCTATTTTACAGTACTAAGTAAAGTTTACTCTCCAATTGACTATTAACCTGTTTTCTCTGTTTATAATCTTTTTTCTGTCATAAGTTGCACACTTTTTCTACTCAATTATATCTTAAAACCTGTTTTGTTTTTATCAGAGTAGTTTTATATTTTTTAAGTAATACTTTTATGATTTCTGATTTTTTAATTGCAGACTTTTTTATTGATTACATATATATATATTTTACATATTTGTATACAAAAAGTTCTCACACCACCATGTTACCATGAACCATCATCTTGATCTCTTGTGCTTATCTATCCCTCCCTTAATTTCACCCTCCCTTCCTTTCCTTCCTTTGCTCTCTCCCTCCCCATCCCTTGCTGTATGCTTTAGTTATGTTGTCAGTTTGTTAGTTTTAACTTTTTCTTTTCCTTTTGTATAAGTGAAACCATCCCATATCTCTTTCCTTTTTTTGAGACTAGATCTCGCTATTTTTGCTTATGGAACCACAGGCTTACGTTGCATGGGGTACCACAGACTCAAGCAATCCCCAACCTCTGCTTCCCAGTAGCTGGGATTTACTGGTGTGCACCACCACACCCACCTATTTTTTGGGGACTAGGTCTTGCTACTTGCCCCTGGTGGGACTCGAACTGTGATCCCAGGCCCCGCCACAGCTTCCTAGGCTGCCGCTTACAGACATGCACCACCATGCCCGTACCCATATCGCTTTCTTTCTGGCTTATTCCCACTAGCCCAATTCCTTCTAACTCCATCCATGTTGCTGCAAATGACAAGGTTTTTTGTTTATTTGTTTGTTTTTTGGATTGCTGAAAACACTTCATTGTGTAAATATATTCCACAACTTTTTGATCCATTCATCAGTTTTGAGACATTTGGGTTGTTTACATATCCTGGCTATTGTAAATAGTGTTACAATAAACACAGGAGTAAAGTTGTCCTTTTGAATTAATGTTTTGGTGTCCTTTGGGTAGATTCCCAGAAGTAGAATTGCTAAAGCAAATGGTAGTTTCATTTGCAGTAGTTTAAGTGTCCTCTGCACATATTTCCATAGTTACTGAACCAGTTTGCATTCACATCAACAGTGTAAGTGTTCCTTTTTCTGTACATCCTTCCCAGCACTTGTTGTTGCCCATTTTTATGATATAGGCCATTCTTACAGGTATAAGGTGTCTCATTGTCGTTTTGATTTATATTTGCCTAATTATAAGTGATGTTGAGCATATTTTTCATATGCCTCTTGGCTATCTGTATTTCCTCTTTGGTAAAGTATCTTTTAAACTCTTCTGCCCATGTTTTTACTGGGCCTTTTGCTTTGTTTTTGTTGAATCATGTGAGTTCTTTATGGATGTTTGATAGCAAACCCTTATGAGTTGAATGGAGTACAAAAATTTTTTTCCCATTCATTTGGGTGTCTTTGTTTTGGTTATTTTCTCTTTTGCTATACAGAAGCTTTTTAGTACTACATAGTTCCATTTGTTTTTCCTTTTTTTTCTTGTCTAGATGTGTCCTGAAAGATGTTTCACCAGTATAGTTCATGGCGTGTTTGCCTCTGTTTTCTATATTTTACATAGTTTCAAGTCTTGAGTCTTTTATACACTTTGAGTTGGCATTGTGTGTGGTGTGAGGGAGTTGTCTAGATTCATTTTTCATTTGTAGCCATCCAGTTTTCCAAGCACTATTTGTTGAAGAAACTATCCTTTTTCCAATGTATGTTTATTGTCCCTTTTTCATAGATTAGTTGACCATATATATGTGGCTTTATTTCTGAGTTTTCAATTCTGTTCCATTGGTCTGTATGTCTGTTTTTGTCCAAGTCTATACTATCTTAATTATTTTGACTTTGTTGTATAATTTGAAGTCTGGGATGTAGTCCCTCTATATTCTCTCCTTTTGGTTAGGAGGGTTTTGATTATTCAAGATATTTTTACTGTTCCACATGAATTTCAGTAGATACATTATTATGTTAGAAAGTACTTTTGTAGGTATTATTCTGAAAATCCTATGAAGGTGTTTTCAAATGTAATTTTACTATTCAGATATGGCGAAACCAACAGATAAGGGGTAATTAAAAAGAAAGTTTATTATTCACAGTTGTCAATACACATCCCCGTGATATGCTGCACCATATAAGGAAGCATGGGGGCTTTTCAGGGAGCAGGAGGAGCGAGAATCACACTGTATTATAGTCTGCATGTGAAAGATAAGGCCAGGCAGGGTAAGCAAATTTAAGATTAGCTATTCTGATTAATTTCAGTGTTCTCTTGACATAGGTCCTGTGATTGTTTGACATCTATCTCTGGATGACTAGAGGGGAATATTGTCTCCTGGAATATTATCTAGTAAAAACTAGATAGAGGTCGTGGTTTGGATTGATTAGTTTGTATATGAAAAGTACATTCTTGCTATCTCTTAATAATTCAATAACTATAGAAAGGACCATCTCTTTTCAGTCATCAAGGCTCCAGATGGCAAAGCATAAAGAATACAGAAAAAAATTTATATATATGATTAATATAGAAGGAACTATTATTATTCCAGTTTCACAGTTGAAAACTATGGAAAGAAATTAGGTAACCACATAACATTAAATACTTAATAATAGTAGAGAAAACCAGAATTTTACTTAGATTGAACAGTTCAACATCCACATGTTGAACTATGACTTCTTAGTAATAGTCATAGTTGGAAAGAGCTTATAATTAAAATCCCAAATTATCAAGCACAACTGTTTTTTCCAAGAAATACCTCATACATTTTTGTTAAAATATCAGTTTTTTAAAGTGTATTAAAAACAAAGTGTATTTTTTAAAGTGTATTTATGTTTATAACCAATTTTTAAAGTGTATATAAATGTGCTAGCATTTATAATGCCAGATACCAATACTGTGTAATCTCAGACTAATATGCTTTTGTAGCTGTTAGTTTCATTTATTTCTTCTATTGTCTTTTAAAGCTGTATTTCCATCCTGATTAGTGAAACTAATCAGCTGGCATATTAAAGCAGTAAGCAGACAAATCTTTTTCTACACTCATGAAAAAAGAGGAGAACTCAAATCAGAAATGAAAGAAGAGATGGTACAGAAACACAAAGGATCATACACTTTCCCCTAAGATCAGAAATAAGAAAGGGATGACCATCCAGCCTTATTTATTGAATACAATATTGGAAATTCTAATCAGGGCACTTGGGAAAGAAAAAGAAAACAAAAGGTTATCAAAATTGGGAAGGAAAAAATAAAATTATTTCCAAATATGTGTATAGATACACATATATAAATATATTTATATAAATATATGTAAATGGGGAAAAACTTAAAATGCCACAAAAATCTGTTAGAATTAATAAATTCAGTAAACTTGCTAAGCTCTAAACTCATATACCAAAATCTGTTATGATCATAGTTATCCCAAGAGCAGTGGGTGGTGGGAGGGTGGGGAGGGATGCAGAGGAGGGAACTGAAAAATCATTTAAAAATAGAGTAGAAGAAACATTCCTGAACTTGAAGAAGATACAAATACAGGAAGCCAAAAGAACACCAAGCTGTCTAAATACAGAAAGCCTATGGAAAGACATATAGTAGTAAAACTTCCAAAAGTCCAAAACTAAGAAAGTCATGAATCTTACAAGGGGAAAAACTAGATGAAGTAAAAAGGAAGTTTGTCTAGACTAACATTGGGATCTGAAGAAACACTGCAGCAAGAAGAGAATGGAGTGACATATTCAGTATACTCCAAGAGAAAAACTGCCAGCTAAGAATACTCTATCTTGTTTAGCTTCTCTTTCATATATGACCTCAGACTAAGAGGAACTGAAGGAATTTTAATTATTAGCTCCCTCCTCACCCATGAAATATTAAAAGGAGCTCTAGTATCTAAACTGAAGAACAAAGCAAACACAAAGAACTGAGCAAGGAAATAAATAGAACCATAAAAAAAAAAATGGTAGGAACAGACATATGTTAATTATTCTAAATATAAATGTCCATATTTGCTAATAATAAGGCACAGATTATCTAGTAGAAAACATCCTGTTGTTTCCAGAAGATGCACCTAAATTCCAAGGATAAACAGACTAAAACTAAAGGAATGAAAAATAATTCTACAAACAAGTGGGATCCAAAGTGGGGACAGCCATAATGTTATCACATAATACAGAGGTCCATCTAAAAAAAACTAATGAAACAGGGAAGGATACTAAATAATTATTAAGGAGACAGTATAGTAGGAAGACATCTATATATACTTATTAAATGAAAGCACCAAAACATATTAGACAACTATCAATTCTGCAAACACTGGGGAAAAAACATTTCTGGTAGCAGTCTTTCAACACCCCACTCTCACCAATGGACAGATCAAATAGACAAGAATACAATAATTAAACAAATAGACAAAATGGGTCTAATAGATGTAAGGTACTGTACCCCCAAAATGCTAGATGCACACTTTTCTCAACTGCACAAGGGTCAGTCCAGGTTTGATCACTTACTGGTTCATAAAGTTAGTATCAACAAACTCACAAAGCTTGAACTCAATACCAGGTATCCTTCTGACCATAAGGTAGTAAAATAGAAACTATAAAAAGAAAGTGGAGAAATCCTCTTTTACATTGAAACTAAACAACACTACTAATATACCATTGGATCAAAGAAATCAAAATACACCTTGAGGCCTTTGACAATGAGGATATAACATACTTCTAGAACTTTTAGGATACAGCAAAAGCACTAGTACAAAAAAAAAAAAAGGATTTTGACAATACAGGCCAACATGAAGACCCAAATAAACAACCTACTTTTTTTATTTCAGGGAATCAGAAAAAGAAGCACGAAAGCCCCAAAAGCCAAAAGAAAATAAAAGATTTTAAAAAAGACAAGTTTATTGGGGGGTGGGGGGGAGGAGACAAGCACAGAAACCCCAAAAGCCAGAAGACCAAAGAAAATAATAAGAATTAAAATAGAGCTAAAAAAGAAAGTTTATTGGGGGGAGTGGGGAAGAGAAGTCTAAAAAATTCAATAAAACCAAAACCGGATTCTTTGAAAAAATAGGCAACAGATCTCTTGCTAGGTTCACTAAGACATAAAAGGGAGAAAGCTCAAATGGATCATATGTTAATATAATAAAAGCTGTATATGACAAACCCACACTAGCAGCATTCTCCATAGTGAAAAAGTGTTTTTACTAAGATTTGTATAAGACAAGGATGTCCATTCTCACCACTGCTGTTCAACATAGTATTGAAAGTTCTATGTAGAGCAATTAAGATGAGGAAAGATATGAGAAGTCCAAATTTGGAAAGAAGGTATCATTATTTGCAGACAAGAAGTTATTATTTGCAGACAATATGATAATATACATTGAGAACTCTCCGAGTTCACAGGAAAGCTAATTCAAACAATAAGCCAGTAAAGTGACATGTTACAAAAGTAATTCACACAAAATCAGTTGCCTTCCTGTTTGCAAATGAGCTAAAAAAGGAAGAAATTAAGAAAACCACTCCATTTACAATCACACCAAAAGCAATTAAATACTTAGCAATATAACTAACAAAATAGGTGAAGGACCTATATAAAGACAACTACAAAACATTAAAAGAAATAGAAAACATAAAGAAAGGGGAAGGATATTCCCTGTTCACGAATTGAAAGAATTAAGTCAAACTGACCAAAGTAATTTATATATTTAGTGCAATTCCAATGAAAATTCCAATATATTCTTCAAATAAATGGAATGCATATTACTGAAACTCATATGTAACTACAGGAGACCCCATATAGCTATCCCAAAGCTATCCTAACAAAAAAAGGGGTAAATTGGTGGTATTACACTTTTAGACTTCAAGCTGTACCATAAAGCCATAATAATTAAAACAGCATGGTGCTATTACAAAAACAAGGACTAAAGTTGAGAGCCCAGAATAAATGTACACATATATGGCCATTAATCTACAACAAAGGAGTAAAAAATATACACCTGAACAGGAAAGATTTTTCAGTAAATAATGCTAAGAAAATTGTACTGTTAAGTGCAACTTATGCCAGCATTTTCACTCCTAAGTACTTACCCACAATGCTGCATTATTTTTAATAGCTGAGCTATAGAAACCACCTCAGTGGCCATCAATAGATAAATGTGTGGGAGTCTATCTCAGAGATGAGAAACTTGTAATCTAAATTTTTGCAAGTTAAGCTCTTTGCCCCCCCGCAGGTGGAACAATCTGGGAGCTGACCTGAGAATCAGGGGACCCCTTAGGGGGGCGTAGCTCTCTGGACCCCAGGTATAAAAGTGCTGAAGTCATGAACTGCATCTTTATTAAAAAAATGTAGGAGCCCCACCGTCAAATTCTATATTTTAATTAGATTCTCTGTGGAAAATCACTGAGATACTAGAATGAGCCCGAGGCAAGAAAAACTGGGAGAACCAGATAAGCTTTACAACCAAGGAATAACCTTGGGTAACTTGTAACCAACTTTTATTATCCTGATTCCCTAAAAATGATTGCTTAAAAATGTTTAGTAGTATCTAATGATAATCTATTTTCTCTTAAGATATTGATTTCTGTCTTTCACGTTATAGTCCTCACGCGCTCATGATAATTACCCTCACGCGGTCACTTCTGCCTCTCACTGAGATAATGCACCCACTACTCATTAGATGCCCCTCCCCTTAAAATGTTAAAGTAGCTTGTTTAACAATATAAAATGTGGCCCAAAAACCTACAAAAAAGCAACAGATTCCTCGCTCACAAAATTCGTGTCTGTAATCATTCGCCTGCCTAAGTTTTTCCTGTCTGCCTAAAGCCCACACTCAGCGGTCTTTCTTTGCACGGCCGGTCCGTAGCATAAATGGATATAGAACAGTGGAATATTATTTAGCCATTAAAAAGGAAGGAAATCCTCCCATTTTTAACAACATGAGTGAATCTTGAGGGCATTATGTTTAGTGAAATAGTGAGGCAGAGATACCACATGATCTCATATGTATGTGGAATCTAAAAAATAAGACACAGAGAACAAATGGATAGTCGCCAGAGGCAGGGATTGAGGAAAGGGCCAAATTAAGTGAAAACTGTCAAATAAGTAGTGGGGTGTAGTGTACAGCATAATAGCTATAGTTAGTAAGTATATGGGAAAGCTGCTGAGTGGGCAAAATCTTAACTTCTCAACACAAGAAAAATGTAGCTATATGTATGTGTTTTGATGGATGGTAACTAGGTTTGTGATCATTTTTATCAATAAGAGTCATGATGCTCTACACCAAAATTAATATTGTATGTTAATTGCATCTAATGTATTTTTAAAAAGTGTTCAAGGTAGACCTCAGTGAGAAGGTAAGATTTGAATAGTCTTGAAGAATATGGCAAAGTAAACATCTGTACTTTAGAGCAAAGGTTTATAAAGTAGGAGTGTGCCTCTCTGCTTTGTTTGAGTAACAATGAGGCTAGTGACTAGACGAATGAGAGTGAGACTAATCAGGAGTACAGTAGGTGGACCCCAGTGGTATCAAAGCTTTGGACTGTGCTGTAACAGAGGAATGGCATGATCTGACTGTAAAGGATTGATTACTGGGCTGAACGGATGGGAGTTCCTTAATTATGTTTCATCACCAATTGACAGTGGTGCTAATAGGCTGTGCCATTTAATGTAGGTGTGTAGTAGTTTTGCTTAGTCCATGTTATGACATTTGCACAGACAGAATCCTTTAATGACTCATTTCTCCAAACTTAGTCCCATTATGTTAATACATGATTGTAGACCAGAGAGGGACAGTGACAACAACTCCTGGAATGTTGTTATAATAGCAGTGAAAGTGGTAAGAAATGTCAGATCTTTTTATACTTTTTTATTTTATTACATATTTTTATTACAGATCTAGCTTTTAGGAACTACTTGTCAAAAGTTTCTTTATTAAAACTGTTTGCAAAAATATTTTAATCTTTTCTTAAATCTCTTTAAAAAGCGGGGTGGAAATGTGTATTTAAAGTCTACCTGAAATATGCTTGTCGATTCCCTTTGGTGGTTTTTGAGAAAATGTTATTAATGACCTTTAGAGAGCTGCATCTTAAAGTTCCTTCTAAACAAATGGATTTTTAAAACTAGTATTTTATTTCTACATATACAAAATATGCAAAATACAATTTATAATTGTATAAAGTGATTTCTTAATACATTGTCTCTATTTGTACAAGCTTTGCCGCAGGAAATCTACAGAGATTTGTCCAAAGGTAACATACATTACTGCCATGACATTCTCATCACCTTTTATAATATTTATTGCAAATATGATACTCATTGCATTACAAGATGAAGCGATAGAAGAACTATTTGTATTTAAAGGGTATTGGCAACATTCTGGAAAAGAAGAGAAAAAGAAAAATGTTAGATGCTAAAAATTATGCTAAAAAGCCTTTTAGCTTATAAAGAATCTTTAAATCAAACTGGCCAACTTCATGTTCTTTCTATTGGAGTCGTGATTTGCCTACTACAACTTTATATTAAGAACTAACACTTAAGCTAGGCACGGTGGTGCGTGCCTGTAAGCTTCCGCCTCTGTGAGGTGGCTGGGGCTAGGGATCGTGGTTTTGAGTCCCACTCGGGGCAACACAGCGAGACCTAATCCCAGAAAATAGCTGGGTGTGGTGGTGCACGCCTGTAATCCCAACTACCTGGGAAGCTGAGGCTAGGGATTGCTTGAGTCTGTGGTTCCCGGGCAATGTGAGCCTGAGGTTCCACAGGCAAAATACTGAGACCTAGTCTCAAAAAAAAAAAAAAAAGAAAAAAGAACACTTAAAAGTGTCTTCCACCTCCTAGTAAAAGATAATTAATTTCTTCTAAATTAAAATGAAGAATAGTCATAAGAATGGTAACAGAAGAGCTTTTTTTCAGTCACTAATTCCTTTTGGTAAATTTGCTAAATATCTAAAAAGGCTCTGTAGTAATGGATCAGGATTTAAAAAAAGAGGTAAGTATTGAAGCAGCTGAGAGCATGATCATATTTGTAATGATATTTCAAAAACAGAGATTAGAGAAGTACATATATATACTTAAATTTATCACACCAAATATTTTAGTGTAGATGGGGAGAACTTCATTTAGCTTGGATTTCAAGAAAGTATTACTACATTTTTCAATATTTAAGAATCATTTTTTAAAATGGTTTTCTGACCTTTTATGTAAGCAAGCACATTTGATATTTCCAATTCTCTGGACATGTTGCTTTTGGATATATATCTATTTTCTTCTTTGTATCTACCAACTTTTTTGTGGATTCAACAATCTTTAGGAAGAAACAAATAATAAGAGTGTATTTCAGAGGTTGACTGCCTTCAAAATTAACTCTTCCTTTTTTCTTTCCTCAGCATGAACTCGCAGATACCCGTGCAAAATTCCATGTACTTTTTCTTTTCTTTGTGTCGACCATGTTCTTCATCAGCGTCCTGTCACTTTTCAGCTACCACTGCTGGCTAGTTGGGAAAAATAGAACAACAATAGGTAAGAAGGTTACAGTAAATCACAATTTTTTAGAACAATTGCCATGAATTAGAAATCTATAGAAGACAGTAATCTTATGATACAGAAGTGTAAAACAAGTCTGTACTAAAATGAACTACGACAAAATAGGCACAAGGCTATAAAATATAAAATTTATTATTTTGAAGGTTGAGGAAATGAGATTGACTTTCATACATGTTCCCATTAGTACATTCTATTTAAAGGAGCTCTGACTAAATTCTGTAAATAAATAATAAAACCGGATTGCATTTATAGTGCTTTTTGAAAACTGTCTATGAAAGATAGATTTACAGATTATACGGAGGTTCATTTTCAGATCACAAAAAAAAAAGTTCTAATCCTTAATCATTGCTTCTCATTTAGTTAGGATATATTCTTTACTTTCCCCCACAGCTGCTTACACAGCTGACTGGTATGAGTTTCATGATTGAGACGAAGGAATTGTGTTTTGATATGGTTAATCATTTCCATCTTCGTGTCACTTGGCAGTAAACATGTGTATTGTATCACTAATACCAACATCTACTTCCTTTTCATTTTCATTTTTAATTTAATATCAGAAGTTTGGTGATTTTTTTTTTGACATTAGGTTGTTTGTTTTGTTTGTTTGTTTGTTTTTATTTTTGAAACTAGGTCTCTCTGTGTTGCCCAGGGTAAACCCAATCCCACAGACTCAAGTGATCACCAGCCGCAGCCTCCCACGCCGCTGGGATTACAGGCACCTGCCTCTGTGCCCAGCTGCTTTTTTGAGACCACGTCTGGCTATGTTACCCAGGGCAGTCTCAAACCTGCGAACTCAAGCAATCTCTGGCCTCTTGCCTCCCAGCACTTGGATTACAGGCATGCGCCACCACGCCCGGCTTTTTTTTGCATTTGTGTCTAAGCAATTCAAAGTTTATTTTGTCATCTACATTATTATACAATGATGGGAGCACAGCTTCACTGTACATGTGATACCCTCACTGTCCACCACAACTCCAGTGCCCATCTACTGTCGACCTCCCTTCCTCCTGGCACTTCTCCTCTCTAGTCTCTGCTGTGATCAGTATGCCTGTCATAAGAGGCCAGGTATCTGTTTGCTGTGCTTTGCCTGTTTGTTTTCTCTTGTTACTTATATTCCATGAATCGTGAAGCCATCTGGTCACTGTCTTTCATTTTCTGATTGACTTCATTTGTCATGATGACTTCAGGTTTTATCCATTTTGTTCCAAAAGACAGCGTTTCATCTTTCTTTATAGCTGAGTAGCATTTCACTGAAAAGGATATATTACATGAGTTTTGTGCAGTTGGCCATTGTTAGGCTCTTAGGTTGATTCCGTAACTTGGTTATTATGAGTAATGCTGCTGTAAATATAGGGGTACCTAAATCTTTTCATATTTGTGTTTTCTTACTTTTTGGGTAAATACCTAGCATAATTAAGCTAAAAACAGAGCTCAAATAGAAAGTATGTCTTTTTTCTCAAAATTGATCAATCTGTGACAATGGGTCTCTTTTCCCCTCTGGTATCATTCAGTTGGAGCTAAATAGTAGTTGATTGCTTCAGATGGGTCATGAACATTTTAATTTGCCATATTTCCCACCATTGTATCTTTTGTGATCTCCCAATCCCTGTAGGTTTTCTTGAGATGAGAGATCTCTGGTAAAATCTAGTGTTGCTTTAAACAGTCTTTCTCAGACTTTGTTACTGACTGTAGTAAGAAATTCATCAGTGTATACCACAACCTAATACATCCGTACATATTTAATGAAATTTTATAAAATAAGCAATTATTTCTCCGAACATAATCTGCTATGTGCAGTATACTCTAATATTCTTCTAAATCACTGAAGAGTTTCTGGCTTCAAACCAATTAATTTTACAGCCTATTAGGGTGTTTTACCTTATACTTTGAGAAAACATTACTCTAGCACAGCATTTCCTTTGCAGTCTCTCTCCTTACACACACATCCTGATCTTTGACTAATTTTCCACTGCTGCTTCCAGATACTCATTCTTCTTTCCTTTGAATTTATTTTATTCTGTCCTCTGGAGTATCATTTCTACCGTACTTGATAGCTGTTACCTACTTTATTTCCTACATTTAAGTAGTCTCTGTATTCAGACTAATGCTGTCATCCTGAACAGACAAGCTAGTCCTATTGATTCTGGTGGCCATTCATTTCTATAACTAAATATTGAGCCTTTTTTTTTTTAATCACTTGGAATTGAAGAAACACTGAAATTTTCAATGTGAATTTTTTATTCTCTAATCACAATTTTTAGCTTTTCTCTCCCTTGTTTATACTTAATGTACTTCCTTTTTTAGGTCAGTGATCTTCCTTTCCTCAGCAGTATTCTCCCAAGTGTTTCTTTCCTTTATGGTTTCATTTCTCCTTTTCCATTCTGTGCCTGTAATCAGACCTTAACTAGGGTTTCTTCCATAATTCATTTACTAACCCACAATCTGAGTTACTCCAGCTCTCCATTTTATCTACATATATATTGGGGTCTGTAAAAATCTGATAAAGGTAATCTTACTTCTGTAGTTACAATCTTATTGTTACAACTACCGATTTAAAGTGTCATACCTCAATTAAGTACTCAACTGTATGTGGCAGCTTTGTCATATGCTTCTGATCAGATTCATAAGCTTATTGTCACAACAGTGGTTCAAGATTTGTACTATCTGCCTTAATTTTCCAACCCATTTTGTGAGTACTTCATAGAAAACTTAGAAATCATCACAAGTAAATTTTTACTTCCCATCTTAGTAATCTGACATGAACTTGTCTATTTTCAAGTCTTTTATTGTTATCCTCCCTCTAACTTCTGAGAACAAGTTTTCCTTTCTATTGTGAGGTTAAATCTTTAGAACTCTTAAACCCATTTCTTCTAGATTCTTTTTCCTCAGTTTTTATTTTATCAGTATCATTGACCTTTTCTAATCAATCTCTCCCTACTTCTTATTCTTTTTCCCATTTCTTTGTTTTTATTATTTATATTTTCTTACATTGCTGCACACCTTGAAGTTCTCCCACCATGTCACCTGTGAACCATCATTCTAGTCACTTGTGTCATCCCTCCCCTGATTTCATCCTCCCTCTCCCTTGCTGTATGCTTTAGTTCTATTATCAGTTTGTTAATTTCAACTTTTTCTTGTCCTTTTGTTTGTTTTACCTGTACCCTACATATAAGTGGTTTATTCTTTCTGGTTTATTTCTGCTAATATGATTCCTTCTAGCTATATCCATGTTGCCACAAATAACATAAGTTTGTCTTTTTGATTGCCAAATAATATTCCATTATAGAAATGTACCACAACTTTTTGCTCCACTCATCTGTTGTGGGGCATTTGGGCTGTTTGCGTATCCTGACTGTTGTAAATAGTACTATAATAAACATAGGGGTGCAGGTTTCCATTTGAATTAGTGTTTTGGTATCCTTTGGGTAGATTTCCCAGAAATGGAATTGCTTTGTTCCATTTTCAGTAGCTTGAGGGTGATCCAACAGATATCCATAGTGGTTGGACCAGTTTGCTTTCATATTACTCTTAATTCATAAAACATGCTGGAATGCATTCTAATTTTAAGTAAAGTTTTTAAAATTTTTCTTTTGAAACTTGTATCTTTCTCTAGCCCTTTACTTTACAAGTAAACTGGAAGTAATATAACCATATTTTCTGTCTGTACTCTTTGTTTAAGATCAGGTATCTCTTCCGTCATATTTCATATGCCCAACATATACAATTATCTCTTACATTGTAATTTTGTTAGACTTTTTTAAACTATGGGTTCTTTGGTAGGAATTCCTTCTATCTTTAGATTATAATGCTTGGGCTGGGCATGGTGGCACGTGCCTGTAAGCGACAGGCACTTATGGAGTCATGGTGGAGTCTGGGGATTGTGGTTTGAGTCCTGCCTAGGGCAACACAATGAGCCTTTGTCCCAAAAAATAGCTGGGCATGGTGGTGTGTGCCTGTAACTCTAGCTACCTGGGAAGGTGAGGCTGGGGATTGCTTGAGTCCGTGGTACCATGGGCAACGTAAGTGTATGGTTCCATGGGCAAAAATAGTGAGACCTAGTATCAAAAGGAAAAAAAGAAAAGATTATAGTGCTTGGTATTGTGCTGTCAGACACACAATATGAAGTAAATAAATAATGAATGCAATTGCAACAGTTAAAATATCTTTATTTTAAAGAGTAAGATAGAAATTATACATCAGTAAATTTTCCTTTTTAATTATTTGACATTTTGATTCTATAAGGTCAATGAAATATTCAGTAGTGATTTTTTTCAAATAAGTTTTAGAAATTTGTCTATTAATTATTAAAATATTTATTATGAATTGTAACTATAATTTGTAATTAATTTTGCTATCAAAGGTATAAAGCAAGAATATTGGTTCTTTCCTTCCCTTCTATTGTTTTCAGTAGATTAGCTTTTAAAAATATATATATATATGTATCTATTTAACAGAATCATTCCGTGCACCCACATTTTCATATGGACCTGATGGAAATGGTTTCTCTCTTGGATACAGTAAAAATTGGAGACAAGTTTTTGGCGATGAAAGGAAATATTGGCTACTTCCGATATATTCAAGGTAATTTAAAATGTAGGACTCAGAAATTATAGAATCTGTTAATAGTCTCTCTCTGGTTAAATGTTTTAAGATTCAGAAAGCTGTTAATATATAATAACATTCTTTTGAAACTTGTGAATGGAAACAGAAATCTTGATTTTATAAATAAAATCATGGTTTTATTTTTCATGATTTTTATTAGAGTAAAGAAGAGTTTGGACATTTATTTGAATGGAAAATACGAAAAAGAGAGATTTAGGGGAAAAAATAAGAATAATTTTTTTCCCTTTAGAATGAAAATAAATTGGAGTACAGAACCATAAGAGTATTTATGAGCCATGTCTTCAAAGATTTCATCACAGATTTTTTTGTTTTGTTGTGTCAGATTGTTAGCAGGCAAAATGAGGGTCACCTGGACTTCCCAAAACCTGAACCACTACATGGGTTCTACCATCCACCATACAGAGACAGAGTATTTTCTTCGTGCAAAACAACTTTAATAGGATAGCGTGGGTAGAAAGAAAAAAAGATAGTAGTTTTCCAATAAAACACCCAAAGTTTTACCCATCCTCTTGTGGGTAAAATGCCCCGCCAAAGAGGGTTGACCCAAAGCTGGGCTTCTAAGGTCCAAAATCTTGCCAAGGTACCTTCTGGTAGGAAACCATAAGAAAGGAGCTGAAGGCTGGGCACGGTGGCTCGTGCCTGTAAGCTTCAGCCTATGAAGTGGCCGGGGCTAGGGATCGCGGTTCAAGTCCCGCTTGGGGCCCATAGTGAGACCTAGTTCCAAAAAAATAGCTGGGCGTGGTGGCGCGTGCCTGTCATCCCAGCTACCTGGGAAGCTGAAGCTGGGGATTGCTTGAGTCTGTGGTACCCTGGGCAACGAGAGCCTGCGGTTCCACAGGCAAAAATATTAGCAAGACCTAGTCTCAAAAAAAAAAAAAGAAAGGAGCTGAAATTCAGGGTCAAGCAAGTTTGGGATAAAAGGAGCAAAATCAGAGCACAAATCAAGCTAACAACTGTCATTATCAACTTCCCTACAAGTTGCTCACTCCAGTCACTTCCAAAAGTCTCTACATATCTCCATATGTGTCCTATATCTCCCTGTCTCTCTGGTGCAAATCCAAAGCTGAAAAGCAAGTGTGACTTCTTTACATGTCTGCCCCACATGCATCCTTCAAGTCTGTATACATGATTGTATACCTTGCATCAAATTTGGAAAATATTTCAACTGTTATTTCTTCAGATATTTCTTCTATCCTCCCATCTTTTCTCCAGGGACTCAAATGATGTATTAATGCACTCAAAGTTCTACCACAGCATACTGTTGCAGTATCCTTTTTTTGTTTAGTTCTTTTTCTCTGTTTCATCTGGATAGAATCTAAGACTTTATATCTTCAGTTTACTGATCTCTTTGTAAATTTTTCTTTCTTGTCTTTGCTATTCTGACTGATTGGAACACAGGCTGTGTTTTAAAGGCTTTTTTCAAAAGCTAAACAGAATTCATTGTGTCAGAATTTTAAAGATGTTGTTTTATTATCTCTGACTTGGATTGTGACAATAAGTCAGCCTCACTCATATTTATTCCACTATTTATAAATTACTCTGTCTTTTCCTTGGTTACCTTTAAGCTTGTATCTTTAGCACTGGTTTTAAACAGTTTGATGACAAGATTCTTCAGTATGTTTGGTTTTTTTGTTTGTTTGGGGTTTTTTGAAACTAGGTCTTGCTATTTTTGCCCATGGAACCCCAGGCTCTCGTTGCCCTGGGTACCACAGACTCAAGCAATCCCCAGCTTCAGCTTCCCAGGCAGCTGGGATTACAGGCGCACGTCACTACGCCCAACTGTATTTTTCTGGGACTAGGTCTCACTACGTGCCCCTGGCGGTATTCGAACTGAAACAGGGTAAAAAGAGACTGTCTGTCTTTACTTAACTGTTTACCCCTATCTGCTTGCTTCTTTCTCCAAAGCAGGCTACAAGCAGTTCCTTTGCAATTACCTTTAACCTTAACTGGATACAGCTATCTGCCTGCTTCTCTCTCCAAAGCAGGCTACCTACTCTTCATTAGCATTTTCACTGATCACCTTTACCATTGATATGCAAACATCAGCTACCAAGCTTCTCTCTGCTTTCAGTTCCAAAAGCTGCAGAAAAGAAAAACTTTAAAACACAGTTTAAACTTTCCACTCGTGGGTTCTTACCACCATCCCCAGCCTTCTCAACCAAAATACCAAACCAATGTAAGACTATCAGTGCAGTGCAGACTAATTTATTTCTAACAAAGTGATTTCTAGTTATCCTAATAATTACAAAAGAAACATGTAAGACTCAGAATACAACATT
>PVHY01021199.1:0-24303 GCA_004024945.1 Uropsilus gracilis
TGGATGGATGGATGGATGGATGGATGGATGGATGGATGGATGGATGGATGGATGGATGGATGGAGGATGGATGGACGGACGGACGGACAGCTGTACAGTTGGAGAGAAGTGGCCTGGGGTCACAGTGGTGCAAAGCCCAGCCCAGCTGACCCCGCTCCTCCTTCCGCCTGTCCGCAGTGGTGTCTTGTGCGCACAGCTCCCGCCCGAGCTCTCTCCTAGACCTGTGGGGCCTGCGTTGCCCTCTGGTCCATACCACCCCCCGAGATCCCCATCGACTCTTGGTTCCCATCATGCTAGTGGGTTTTCTCTGGCAGCTTCACACACGCACTGGCTCACTCATGCACTCACCCCCGTCTTCTCTGAGAGGAACAGGCCCCTGAGCAGTGCCGAGAGGCCCTTCCTCCGCTCACTGAGACTTGGGGTACTGTCCTCCCTTCAGGGCAGAGCAGGCCAGCGTGCAGGCAGTAGGCCAGCCGGTGCAGGGGTGAGAGCTGCCCCCTCCCTCACACAGCAGAAGGGGCCCTGCGGACCCCCTGGTCCAGTTTCCTCTCAGCAAAAGGGCGCCTGCCTGGAGACCGCCCGTCTGGCTCCTTGCTTCCGCTCGCCTGTCCCACCCATCCAGCTGCCCCTGCCGGGTACGAGGCCGCCTCGGCCGGGTTCTGCACACCCGGCAGAACCTGCAGAGCAACCAGGGACGCTCAGGCAGGGGGAGGAGTGAGGCAGCGGAGGCACGAGAAACCCAAGCCGGCCGAGCACCGAGTCAGGCTGGAAGTGCCACGCAGAGGGCACAAGCCGCAGCGCCGTCCAGGGCGAAGGCCAGACCGGGGGCAGGAGCCCTGGCCCGGTTGTCCTAGCCCACCCTGGTGCCCACGGGACCGCACCGCCCATCGCAGACTCACCGCATGGCCCCTGGTGGGAGTGGCCGGGCCCAGGGCAGAGCTGTAGGCAGCGGCCAGCAGAAATGGAAAGCCTGGCCCCCGGCTGCCGCAGGGGCTGGAGGGGCAGAGAGAGCGCCCGGGCCCGTTCAGAGGCCCCTGTGTGCCAGGCCTGGGGCTGATCCGCCCTTCGGAGACTGGCACAGGGCTTGAGGCAGGAAGTGTGCCATCAGCCCTCGGTTTGGAAACCTAATGGGGTTTTCACTCTGGTCTTTCCTGCAGCTGTCGCAGGCGAGCAAAGGAAGAAAGATGGGCTGGACGTGCTCGCCAAGCACCCTTCTTCCAGAGACCGCTTCGGAGGCCCATCCCAGCAGGCACACGCTGGCAGGTGCCCGCGCGCTGGCCGCCAGTGACACCCCGGCCGGTTCTCCGTTTGGGGAGCCCCGCCCTGAGCAGTCTCGCCCGCACGCCACTCACAGACAGGCGGCCGAGCTGAAGCTTACCTCAGACCCTCCACCCTCGGCTGACGCCAGCCTAACAGGGTCTCGGTTCAGAACCACGGTGAGCCAAGCCTAGGATTCAGGAGTCGCAGGAGCTGTGAGAGAGAGCAGCAGGTCCCACCCCCTGGAAAGGAGGAAGGTCAGCGCCACGTTCTCTCAGAAGTGGGCCAGAGACCCTTGCTCGTGGGACAAGTAGGACTGGGAAGGAAATGACACAGGATCGACGACAGGGTTCTCCTCGTTATCCCACAGGGGAAACCGTCTATTCCCTCCAAAGGCCTGTCCTGGACCATGTGCAGGGTGTGTTTGGAGTTTAAACTTCGCATGACGGCCCAAGTACAGTTCAGCCATGGCCCTTTCTCTCCACGGTGCAGAAGTGTGCACCGGGAACAACGGACAGTGGCCTCGGGCCCTGGACACGCATCCTCACGTCCAAGACAGAGGCTGCCAACTTGGCCCGACAGGTTCACCCCATTTTGCATAACTCCTACAAACTCAACTTCCGCGAGCGATAGCGTTTTCATTTCCGCACACTCCAAGTCCCTGTTTAAAGGTGCTTTTGCCCAGCAAGTGTCTCTTCGCTCTCAATTTCCATTCTGTGTCCCCTTTAGTAGAACATGAGTAAATCTGGACTGAGTTTCTTTCAGCAACATGGAGACCCAAAATTCTGAAGGAGCCCTCCCACTCATCATACCTAAGAAGGTATACAAAACATGGCCCCAACGGTGCGTCACAGGTGAACCGCAGAGGAGGCAAGGAAAGCGCCGGGTGCCAGAACTAAAGAGGGGCTTCCAGACGGAAATGACAAACTCAGAAGCTGCAGACCTGGTGCTGAGAGGCACCAGCAGGGCTGAGGGCAGAATCAGGGCTCAGGCCCAGGCCTACAGGAACCCCAGAGGGAGATGTATGGCCACAAAGGAGCCGCAAAAGACTGCCCTGCCTTACTAAAATCCCCACCTTTGGAAGCAATGGAGAGTAGTCACCTGTTGAGTCTTGTGGCGAGGACCAAAGCCTTCCACGTTCCAAGGAATAAAACCCAGGACACACATGTGAGGCGTCCAAACCTGTCCTGACACCTGGACCTGGAACACAAGACAGAAGTGATGCTGTAACTCTCCCGGTGGCTAATGCCACAACCATCCGTCACCACAGACACTGTGGGTGACGAGGATGATGGGGAGGGGTGGGGGTTTACTGTGGGGAAAGAAGTTCATCCATGGCAGATGGGGCAGGGTGCGTGGTGGGACAGTCCTGAGGGAGGGGACTCTGGCACTAACATATTTACCCTGCGTCTACCCGTGAGCCTGGCACCCCCACTTCTAAAAATCTACCCCAGAGCAACACAAGCAAAAACGCAAAGTAATGTAATCACCAAGCTATTGATTCCAGAACTGATTACAACATCTATGTCGTGCAAATAGCCCAAATGCCCAGTGCTTACAGAAGCACTGTGGTGCAATACTGTGCACACACTAAAAAGTAAATGCTTTTTCACCCAAGGCAAGAGAAAGTGTGTGTGCACCTGCACGCACATATTCTTATAGTAAAAAAAAAAAAAAGAACATTGAAGGATGTCAAAACCTAATGAAAATGGTTATAGATGGCGAACAGAAGAAATAAAGTAGAAAATGATGAAAAAAAGATTTCTGTGGTTAAACTTCTAGAACAGATGGACTGATTTACTTTTGAACATTAGGATATTTTTCATAGTTAAAATAACTTATATAAGTTGTATGTGTGTTTGATTTGGTAGGGTCATGGCTGAGTGGCAAGATTTGAAAGTATTCTTTGTGCTATTCCTCTGGGTTCTAATTCTGAAAAGTTGCTCACAATGAACAAAATGTAATTAAAGACTTACAGGCAGTTTATGGTTAATTGTAGGGAAAATAATAATTGGCCATTTTTGGTTTATTGAGATGATTTGCACAGTTTCAAAGATGTGGTTGGCACTATAATAAAATAATTCATGTAAACTTTGAAAACAAATAAAATAACTCTTAATTTTAAAATCCTAAAAGTTAAAAGCACACCAAAACAAATAATATCTGTATATCAAATTGGTGGTCTAGACAGGCAGAGGGGGAAATGTTCTTCAGTCGATGTTAAGACACAGCATTGGATTATATATCCCTAGTTGAATATAATCTAAGAACAAAAAATTGAAACACCTGAAATACTAAACTGTATCCACTGGTTCATCATCTACGGGTTGGTATTGATATTTTTGAAGTCAGTATGTTAAATTCTAGCATAATTATGTTAATCTAACAGAGCAAAGATTTCATCATCTATATAAATATAGAATCAAAGAAGTAAGAATACTGTAAAGCTAAACTTGAATTTAAAATTTCAATTTATAATTTTTCTCTTTAAAAAAATACATTTTCGCTATTTACTGAAAAACCTAGAAACAGTGACAATCCAGTAATCCCTAAGGACCACATCCCAAAGGAACTAGGTGTCATTGGAAAAATGACTTACTTCAGGAATGAGCAGGATGGTATTATGATTTATAAGACGTGTGTAGATAATCCCCATCTAGCACAGTGTTCCTAAAACCCTTAGTAGAAAGTAATAAAGGGAACAGTGTGTCTTATGTTATGCTTCACAAACTCCTAAAGTCATACCTGGTATTATATTAATGAGGTGATTTCGGGGGAAAAATACAAAACAAAACAGACAACCACAGGGGAGCTAACAATGTGGTAGGTGTGCCTGGCGTCTCTTCCAGCCGGTCCATGTGTGTTCCAGCAAATGCTGAACCTGGCGATGACGGTAAATTTACAGTCAGTCAGAAGCACCAGTGACAGCCTAGACTTTCAACTGACGGCTGGAGGGGAGAAGAGAGGGGCCAGCTTCCAAGACGGCACCTTTGCATGTGGGACCTGATGCTCCTTCCACCCAGTGTCAGGACTGAGTTAAACTGCAGGACACCCAGGCAGTGTCCAAGGGAGCTGGCAGTTACTTGAGATGAGAGGAGCTCACACATCTGCGGGCCCACAGTGAAATACCGAGAGTGGAGGACTGAGTAAAAGAGAAGAGGAAGTTTTGAGGAAGGAAATGTCTAAGGTTGGCCCGGTACACCTGCTTGAGCCACAAATGAAAGACATGCTAGAAGACAGACACTCCTAAGTCATGGGCACAGGAACTGACTTGGGACGTGATGACAGGAGCCGGCTGAAGCGAAGCCAGATGCCTCGCTGGCTACCTCTGTGGGGTGCTGGTAGCGCCTTCACTATTCTGAAACTGGTAAGTAAAGAAAAAATATTAGGGAATCGCCATTTTTCAATCTTTCATGAAATAACGGAGCTGGACAGATACCAAGGAACGATAAAAGCACTGACCCTATCCAGGCTCATGCTGCAGTATTCCCAGCAGCCAAAAGCCAACCACATGCCCGTGCGCAGACGAACCGGTAAACAAACTGAGCATATCCATACTGTGGACTATGATCGGCACATAAAAAGGAAGACATTCTAACACAGGGCATGGCCTGGAAGAACCTGGAGACACTATGCTAAGTGAAACAAGCCCGTCACAGGAGGCCGCACGCAGGATGATTCCACTTTTACGGGGCACCAGGAACAGGAAGACTCAGAGACAGAAGGAGGGAGTAGCAGGAGTCAGGGGGAGGAGGGCTGGGAGTTGTCCGGCAAGGACAGTGTGGGATGACGAACAGCTCTGGAAATGGACAATGGTGATGGCCACAGAGCACTGTGGATGTGCTCAATGTCACAGAACTGTACACTTAAAGTGGCTGAAATGGTCAACTCTATGTTAGATACAATTCACCACAATTTCCAGGTTTTTTTATTTTTCCACGCAGGCATTTATTTTGGTTGTTGTTGTTTATTTTTATTGAGGTACACTGGTGTCCAATGTCATCACCACAACTAAAAAAGAATGTGAAAATTCCGTTGGGGATCTTATCACAAAAGATTCATAGGCCGGGCACGGTGGCTCATGCCTATAAGCTTCAGCCTATGAAGCGACCGGGGCTAGGGATTGTGGTTCAAGTCCCGCCTGGGGCCCACAGCGAGACCTAGTTCCAAAAAAATAGCTGGGCGTGGTGGCGCATGCCTGTCATCCCAGCTACCTGGGAAGCTGAGGCTGGGGATGGCTTGAGTCTGCGGTTCCATGGGCAAAAATAGCGAGACCTGGTCTCTAAAAAAAAAAAAAAAAAAATGGGGACACCAGATATCCACGTGCCTCTCCACAGGAGGCGTTTGGCACACGGCAACACCCCCACGGTGCTATTACCCAAAACATCCTGAATTTAAAACCGTCGCTGAATTTAAACACTAGTTTACAAGACCTCAGGGAGAAGAACACATTACAGGATATCAAGTAAAAACAACCAGCAAAATCCAAGCCATGAGCAGTCTGCAAAATATCAGCGTATGGTGTGAGCTTTATTTAACCACTCACTCAACCCAGCCATCTGGAAGGAGAGACTTTTGAGACAATGGGGGAAATGTGTAGATGGAAGAGGTAGGTGGTCATATTACAAGTTAGTATTAGTTTCGTTTGCTGTGAAAAAGGCATGGCTGTTATATGGACTGACGCCAGAAGGTTCCCATTGGATAAGGTATGTCCAGGTGATAAGACATGTTCTCTGGGATTTACTATAAAATATCCCACAACAATAATAAAAACAGTGCTAGCAATGATGCCAGTGCCGACGACGGCGGTAACGATGGGGTTAGATGGGAACAATGCCGCTAAGCGTTCACTGTTCCTGCTGACCGGGCTGTGATGTTTTAATGCCCTCGTGTCGCTTCAGAGAAAGTTAAAGATACCAAGAAGCCACGACGTCGATGTAAGCACGCTGTCAGACGTCGGGGGTAGCTAGAGAAGAGCTGAAACAGCACACCTCAGTTCCAAAGCATGATTCAGGCAACGAGAGTAGCGGGAGAAGGCAGTCACGCGTGCACCCAGGTGACCAGAATCCCCAGTCAGGAACGGGGAAGGGAGCATCCGAAATACACACCATGGCACAGCCACCAGCTCTGGACTCTCCGAAGGCCCAGCGGTGGCTCAGGAAGGGCTGAGCGGCCCCATCCCCAAGGGCGTCCTCTGCCCATGGTTCTTGCGGCGCCTCTGAAATCACCCGCCAGAGCTTTGTGCCTCCAGGGATCCCTGGCTGCTGCCCCACCCTCCACACCCCCCCCCCCAGATACACCCAGGTCATCAGGCCACAGTGCTGGACCCTGACGAGCTGTACCTGTGGTGACTGGCTATGGCCTCCGTTTTACCACCTCCGCTCCATCGATGGGGAAACTGAGGCACAGCGTGGTGCAGCACGTGCTCAGAGGGGTACAGCTGGAGCCATGGAGTTGGGATCCAGCTAACTGAAGAGTCAGGAGCGCGCGGACTGCCGTGGAGAGGCTCGCTACCCCCAACGTCTGACGGCGTGCTTACCGTCACGACGCGGTTTCTCAGTGTCTCCAGCCTTCCCTGAAGCAACACGAGGGCACCACAGCCCGGTCAGCAGGAACAGCGAACGTTTGGCGGCCCCGCTTCGGTCCAACGCCGTTACCACCGCCAGCATCGAGCGGGTTTGTGTGCCCATCGCACAGCACAGCCCTGGCCGCGAGGACGTCACCGTGAGAGAGAAAGCAAAGACAGGGGGCGGAAGGGCTTCTCCGCCCGCGCCTCACAAGCCTGGGTCAGAGGGGAAGGAGCGTGGCCGGAGCAAGTGACAGAAGGACCAAGAGGCCTGGTTTCGGGCGCTGTTAAATGTAGACTCTGGGAAATGCGGACTATTTCGTTGTTTCACAAGTTCTTACTCTGCAATCGGAGAGACGGGGACATTTCAAGTGCCCAGACATAGGCTGAACCCCTAAGGGGATGTGTCACCGCTTCTCGGACGATGGGCTTGAAAACGATGCGCGTGTGTCTGTGTGTACGGAAACACACAGTGTCGTTATAAATGCGTATGAAACAATGCCAGGTGGCCGTCCGACTACGAAGCTAAGGGGAAGATCCCTGCCCCGGAAGGAGAGTGCTTTCAGGCACGGAGCACAGCATGTATCTGGGGGTCGGGACTTTTGGGGCAACTAACCGTCACGATTTGCCTGGCACTGGGCGCTGGGAAGTCCAGGAGGAGGGGCCCGCCCTCTGGGTGGGCCCTGAATTCAATCACACAGCTAACTGCCGGGCGGCCTGGAGCCTGGGGTGTGAGTACAGCCCAAATTCAGGTCCAAAACGAGGCCCCCCCCACCACCAAACGTGGCTACCTCCACGGAGAAAATTCTGGAACATTTTTACAGTGAGTTGTTTTCTGTATTTTTGTTTTTGTTTTGTTTTTAGAAACTAGGTCTCGCTGTGTTGCCCAGGGGTGTCTCGAACCTGCGGACTCAAGTGATCCCCAGCCTCAGCCTCCCAGGTAGCTGGGATTACAGGTGCGCACCACCACCCCTGGACTTAAAATGACATTTCTCAAGTACAATGAAAAAGTCACTCTGGAAACTGAGAGTTTCTTCCCCAAAAACTGTGGGCCAGGGTGGCCCCGGGGATCCTATGGAGGATGGCTTCCGGAACTCCAGTCAGGCTGAGCGCCCTCCTTTCCACCTGGCTTCCCTGGCCACGCCCGAAACGGCAAGAGAAAAACTGCGCAGAGAGACAGCAAGGCAGCCGGGGCCCGCGACCAGGGCGCCGGCACGCGAACAGAGCCCAGGCCCGGCCAACGCGCTGGGCGCGGGGAGAACGATGACCAAGCTCCCGGCTGCGGGCTCCGCCGGCCCTGACGGTCTCCGCGCTGATCATTTGTTTCTCGCCGCCGTCCAGGTTTTATTAAGCTGTTGAGAAAAGTTGCGGCCATGCTTTATGGCCGCGCCAGCCGCCCCGGCGTCCATTCCAGCGCTTGATTCATTCTGATTAAATTGCCCAACTGTTAATGAGTTTTAGATTGCAATATGGAGCGGCAAACAATCCAGAGCATTAAGGCGGTGAAATACCTTCAGAGTTCACGGGTTCGCGCTGGAAACCTAAGACAAAAGGCTCGTTTCGGGGCGGCGAGGCTGGCGTAATCACCCTCTGTGAAAATCCGCGCGCCCGGCCGCCCAGGCGTTAGCCGGGTGTCTGCAGAGCCCCGCGCACGCGGCGCGAGCCGGGCGGCGCCTGCAAACCGCACCAACAGCGGCGGGGATGCTGAGCCGCGGGAGGCAGTCGCCGCGGCCGAGGGACGCGCTGACATATCATCCCGGAGGGTTTCTGGGGCTAGACGGAAAGTTGATTCTTGCTCGCCTTCCTTCGCAGGCCAACGATCTGGAGGTGGCGGAGCGGGGTGAGGTGTGAAGGGTCTCGGGCTGAGGGCTGGGGGGGGGACCTACAGGTGCCATGAATCAGGGGACCGAGTGCGGCTCTGCCAACAGCTCCAGACCCCCGCTTCCTGCACCTGCTGGTCCCAGGCCCCCATCCGCTTCCTGCGTTGCTCTCGGCAGTCGCTGCGTAGACACCACCGGTCTCCCCCTTTGGGAGTTTCCCTTGGAAGCCCCCCTCCCGGGGACCCTGACGGAGCTGAGACCTAGGACCGGCAGAGGCGGCCAACACACGGGCTGGGGACGCGGGCGCTACTCATGGGGACTCGGGCCAAGTTGGCCGCTGCGTTTGCAAAAGGGAAACGGAAACACATGATCCGTCTGGAGGCAAAGACGCAAAGCGCCTCTCGTTCCCTGGGCTGCGGCGGCGGAGGAGTGGCCTGTCGCAGCCGCCGGCTTCACCGCAAACCAGCTTCTCGGCTGAGCGATCCCGCAAACTCAGGAAGAGAGAGGGGTCTGCGTTCGGTGGCCACGAGGGCGAGAGGGCTCAGGGGCAAGACAGCCAAGAATCTGACATGTCTCTGGCACAACCACAGAGGCAGCGGCGCAGCTGGAGGCCAGCGAGGCCACTTCACAGATGAGAAAACGGAGAGCAGAGCGGTCAAGTGGCTGGCCGCGGGGACTGGCCGGGGGCAGACCAGCTGCTGAGAGACGCTGCCCCTAGCCCAGCCGCCACCCCGCCCCGCCTGCTGGGGTGCATCACGCAGTCCTGGCCATGAGGTGGCATCGTCAGAAGCCTCTGACACATGAAAGCTACCTATCGCCGGGCGACGGCCTTAGGCTGCACCCATGGGATGAGAGGACAGAGGCGAGGACCCAGGTTTCCGGGTGCCAGGACAGTGCCGGTCCCTCTAGTCCTCGTCTTGTGAGAAGATTGCAGAGATGTTGGCGCTAAGAAGAGCGTGTGCGGATGGAGGACTGGGGGTGGCCTTGGGTTCCCTTGCCTCACTCCCATCACGGGCTGGAAGGACCCTACCTCTGCAGCTCCCCTTCTGAAGACCCCCCATTCCATCCCAGAAGAAGAAAGTCCTCACTGGCAGAAGTTTAAAAGTTCAGCTCAGGCCGGGCACGGTGGCATGTGCCTGTAAGCGGCAGCCTAGGAAGCTGTGGCCAGGGCCAGGGATCACGGTTCGAGTCCCACTGGGGGCACGTAGCGAGACCTAGATCCAAAAAATATAACTGCGCGTGGTGGCACGCGCCTGCAATCCCAGCTACCTGGGAGGCTGAGGCTGGGGATGGCTTGAGTCGGTGGTACCCCGGGCAACGTGAGCCTGCGGTTCCCCGGGCAAGACCTGGTCTCAAAAAGAAAGTTCAGCTCATGTGAATCAGTTTTGCTCTCGGAACTTGGAGGGAACTGGAAGCGTCCAAGTTTGCCCAGACGACTCTGGACGGTGCTTCTCAGGGCACGAGGAGCTTCTGCTGGGTGAACCAGCTGCTAGGCCCCAGAATCCAGACTGGCATCGAGTTACTGGGGTCCCTCCACACAACAGCAACTGCCCGCCTTACCGCGCTCTCCGCTGCCTCCCCTCAGCACAGCTTCCGACACGGGACAGCTGTATTCGCGACGGGCCTCTGCGGACACCTCAGCAGCCTCCGGAAAGGACCGCCGACACCTTGTGAGGCCACGGGGACCGCCAAGCGCTCCACAGACGCCTAACACCGCAGCCTCTCCCAGCGTCCGTCATGCCCTGAATTCACCGGCATCCTTGGCCTTCGGGTCCGACTCCAGCATGGAGCCACACGACGGCCCGCGTCTCTGACACAACAGGCTCAGCCGCAGAAATCTCCTCCTGGCCACCGTCCAACAGGGCGGCCACCCAACACGGCGGCCAAGGTGCCCTCGGAGACGCCACCCAGAATGGAGCTTTTAACGGAAAACCTCAGGAAACTATCAGTGACAACAACAAACCAGCCCAGAGGCTGTCTAGCCGGAGACCCGTTTCCTTATCAACGAACGCTAAAATGTCGGAAGTAAAATGGTTAAACATTGCCTTCACGGAGCGTTTACATGTTGCTGGGAAGTCGTCTTTTATTTCTTATTTCCGTAAAGCACGAGGCATCTCAATAGCAACATAAACACCATATTGTCTACTAGTTACTATAGCAACTATTATCCACGTAATTTGCTCAGGCCTAAATTAAAGCTGCCTAGGGTAGCTTTAACTCGCATCTCTCACATATTACTTTCTGATGGTGCTTTCCTTTCATGAGAATCTGGTCTCCCAAGCTGCACCACTCTGCCTTACTTGGAGTCTTCGCCTGACTCTGTTTCCCCATTACTGTGAGGTATGGATCGGAGAGAAACTGTGCTTTCTTAGCGGTGTGTGTAGCTCACGAGAGGCACAGGAGAAACAAGTCTCCCATGTGAAAAACCCTCAGATCCCGCCCGGCGCTGAACTTTGCTGCTCTTGAACTCGTCCATTCATCTCCATCTCTTCTGTCAACACCGCACGTACGACATCACCCGAAAAGGGGCATGACAGGAAGAGGGGCTACGGTCCGCTACAGAGAAAGGCACAATAGCTGATCATCTCTCCTCAGCTCCCCTCCTTCAACCCCACAAACAACCAAGCCAAGAAGTCCTCGAGCGCCTATGCCTGTAACAACGTGGCGGATGAATGTCCCCAAACACCAGGTCCGGATGAACGCAGTAGCTGTTGAACATGGCCAGCGAGCCAGCAGTCAAGTGTCATCCACGGCGTTCCGTAGCCCTGCGTGTATGCATGTGTGTGCGCGTGCACACACACACACGTGCTCTGGGGTGGCGCGGGGAGTGCAGCATCGCACTGAAGCCAGTTAAACATACCTGCCTTTGTTCAGGCCACATTTCCAGCTCAGGGGTTCCCTGTGCTTTTCTTAAAGAACCCCAAATCCCCAGGTACGCAACAAGGTGGCACCAAGGTGCTTGCGATGACTCGGTGACCGTTTAACCACCTGAGTCACACCAGGACGGGTCCCTGAGGGGAGCTGGCAGGCCTCGCGTCCAGAAGGCCGGCCCTCGGCACGACGCGGCCAAGCCCCGGCCGCCGCCCCGGGCTCTGGGAGGCGCTGGGCTGCAATGCGGGGAAACGCCTCAATATTTTCATTCCCGCTCGCGATGCATTTTCAAGTGTCAGTGATTCACACGCCGCGTTGCGTTAAGCGGGATCCTCTTCGCAAAATCTGCTTCGCAGTTGGCCTCCCTTCCTCCCGTAACGCTTGATCGGAGTTGAGTGCATTTCGTGCCAGCTGCTCAAACCAGCGCGGAAGCCTGGAGACGGAGCGGCTCCGCGCCCCCGACTGCCGCAAACCTTTCCATTTGCCTGTTTAATCCTCCAGACTTCAGCCATTTCCCATTTGGTCCTTCACGTCAGCGAGGGCTAATCCGTCAAACATTTCAGACAGCTGAGCCAGGCTCCGATTGTTGAGGACTTTGCCACAAGCCCCGTGTCCGCTAATAAGATTTTCATTTGGGAGCTGCCAGGCATCCGTGCTTCCTACTGTATATAAACACGAAGACTTAACAGCTCCAGGTTTTATTTAATGTTAACATCAACTATTAAGAAAAAAAAAAAAAAGAGGCCCTGGCCCAACGCGTAGCCATGGTGCAACGCCCCACTGACAGCTATTTGCAAGGGTAATGTGCTGGAAACCAACATCCATCTTGGGAGCAGTTTCATTAGCCCCATCGAGCTGACCTCGCCACATAATGTTGTCAAATGTGACGGGCATCAGATTATCGGGAATATGGAGATCAATAAATATGCAGCGCGGGTGCTTACAATGCTCCTGGCACTGGGGCCATACAAATGCCATCTAGCAGGGCTCAGCGTCGCCGTCATCTGTCACAGCGGCTGGTAACGAGACAAGCTGAAGGGGAAGGCGCTCCGGAACGGGAAAATATCTGGGTGAAGATGGATTAGGTGGGAGTGTGGAGCCAGGGTTCCAGGCAGGAAGGGTCAAAGGAAAAGCCAGGTCACAGCCTCCTCCTCCTGGGGGGGGGGGGGGGCGAAGCGATGCTGCGTGGGGTCCTACCTCTGGTCACGACGTCAGTGCTCAGGGGATGGTGTCTGTGTTTGCCATGGCCCTTAGAGGAGCCGCGACCCCAGGAGCCACCCCTACCCCCCTGGGTCAACCAGACCCGTGTTGGGCCCTCCACTGGTTCCCCAGGCCCAACGAGAGCGACTAAGTCTAAGGACGAAGGACTGCTGTGGCCTCAGGTGCCTACACCTTCGGGCCCACAAAAAATAAGCTGGTTAAGCCACCAAAGGAAGCAGACCTGCAGGCGCCACTTGGAGGACCACCAGGCCACGCCCTGCCACGTGCCCTGTGAGCCCTGCCCCAGCTGCCAGACACAGAAAGCCACGGCCCACCCTGCCTGGGCACCAGCCCAGCTGCAGGCCTCCAACTCTGCCCCCACCGCGGTGTCCAGGGTCCCAGCACAGCCACCACCGCCGCATACCCTCTCCCCCTCCGGAAGTCCACCTCTCAATTAAAGGGACTTAAGGCACAGCCAGTTCAGGGGCCGGCCGGCAGCGGACAGAGGCGCGTCGCCACACCTCCGCGGATACCCTGCTCCAGCACGGCCCTCCTCCCGATGGACGGCGATGACCAGCGATGACCAGCACGCCCTCCCCCTCCCCCCGCTCTAAGAAATGTCATTCATCTCTATGGAAAAGAGAACAAACAAGAAGCATAAAGGTATTTTTGAAGTATACCGTTAGGAGGTACTTGGCGAGTAATTTGCAGCATAGGTACACACCATACCTTTTAGCACGGCTATTTATCTCTCGGGGAGAATGCTGCCTACTCACAATAAAGGCTCTGTTGGACCCTTCATCAATAGCAAACCTTTAAGCACAGCACATCTCATAAATAGGAGTTCCACTAACACAGACTTCAAAAGGATAGAACTTGATAATTCAAAAATAGAGCTATATTAAGTGTTCCAGCAGTCCATCCATAAAAGCCACCGTAGATTCCAAACGCCAGCGTCCTCCGAGCAACACGACAGGTCTATTAGAATAATAGCAGGGGAAAGCATAATTACAAGTAATCATTGGCTGGAAAGGAGCTAGTTGTTTTTGTAGAGCAAAATGCCGCGCTGAGCCCCGCGGAAAATGCAGCCCGAGTGGCGACGGCCAGGGCAGCTAACCATGGAAAATAACCAGGGCGCAAGCCCAGCACTATTTATTTCTATTTATTAAGAACTCTTTGTATACCTTAATGTTTTCCCGGTGAAATCATCTTCATTTGAGCCCGCATTTTCCTTGGCTAAGATTATTACGTAATTGCTACTTACCAGCCACTATTTTCTATACATTTGTTGGTCAAACAGTTCAGTGTCTGCCTCTTGCAGCCTGAGAGAGGGGGCCCTCCCGGCAAGCGCGGGGGGCTCGGAGCCACACCCTGCGTCTGCGCCCTGTGCCCGCGGGGCTGGGGGAAGCCGGCCGAGCACGCGAGCACTGCCCACAGACCACGCGTGACTCCCGCTGCCCGCAGACGGGTCTGTGGTCTGCTCAGGGTGGCGAGGATGGGGCGTCAGGGGGCCATTTTCCTAGGGGCGAGATGACACCGATAGCAGAACCCCCCCCCCGTCCCCGTGACGCCCTTTGTCTATCCTTTCCCTTCACCAGGCAGACGTGTCCCCTTTTGGAACATCTGCATGTTTCCAAAACGCAGGGAGAGCAGCGGCTCCGAGTCTTGGCAGCGGCCCCAGGAGGGAGTCAGAGGGGCCCTTGGCGCCACTCCACATGCAGCCCGAGGCTCTGGACAGTCTTCCCACCCCACCACCACGCCCTGCTTTGCCCCACTTCTCCCTTCCACTCTCTGGGGAGTGTCAGTGAAGGTGGAAGTCACACACCTGGTGTGGCAGACAGGTGCCCTCTGGGTCTTAACAGTGAAAGGGGCCTGGGCTCCAGGACCCAGGCTCTGGCTCCGGAGTCCAGGGAAGACTGTGGGAGGCTCGCACCCCACTGGCAGGCGCCCCTGCTCCCTGCGTGCACACACGCAGTCAAGTCGGGTTCACTGGAAATTGGCATCCTTCACGAACCCAAGGCTACTGGTTGATGGGCAGGGAGTTGGAGGGAGGTGCCTGGGAGGGGGGGGGGGGAAGGGAACAGGGAGAAAATGACAGAAATCTAATTTTTAGCTCAGAGATGAGAAAAGTGCATATCCGGTGACCCCACCTCATGAGAGTAGCTGGGGGTAGATGGGGAGCTGACACCAGAGAGCCAAAGCACTGAGGAAAGTCAGCTCCCCCACTGACTTCCTGGCTGTTGGGATCTAATCTGCTGCTGTAAGCTGACTCAGTTTCAGTGTCCTCATGCCACGGGCCCTGAAGGGTTGTGAGAGTTGATGCACCCAACAGACCACACGCCCGGAAGAGCATCTTTATCAGCAGCCACACAGCTGCTTCCATACCACAGCTGCTGTGAATAAAGCAGCAATAAACACAGGGTTGCACACAGCACTTCTGAATGGCTTCGTATTCTTTGGGCAGATAACAAGAGTGGGACTGTGTATCAGAGGGTAGTTCTATCTTCAGTCTTTTGAGGAACCTCCCAAAATGGTGGCACCAATTTACATTCCCACCCACGGTGTCCAAGGGAGTCTTCTCTGCATCCTCACCAGCACTTGTTGTTACTTGTTTTTTCAGTGTAAGCCATTCTCACCGGTATGAGATGATATCTCACTGAGACCACCAGTATGTCCTCTTTAGTGAAGGACCAACTGAGATCTATTCTTTCATTGGGTTGTTGGTTTTCGTTGCAAATACCTTCTCTTGTTCACACTGGGTTGTCTTTTCATCCTGCTAATACTTCCTTTCATTGTGTAGAATTTTTTTAATATGAGGTAGTGTCATTTGTTTGCTCTGCTTTCATTTTCTTTTCCATTGGGATCAAGTTAATGGTGATAGGACAGAATGTATTGTTAATTTCTTCCATGTACTTTATGGCTTTGGTTCTTATATCCAAGTCTTTAATCCATTCTGAATTTACTTTTGCCAGAGAGTTAGAGTGACCCAGTTTTGTTCTTTTGCATGTGACTACTCAGTTCTCCCAACACCATTTGTTGAAAAGATTTTCTTTTCTCCACTATATGGTCATTGCTCCTTTGTCATAGATTGCACTGACATATTGTTGTTTACTTCTGGGCTCTTCATTCTATTCCATTGATCCATGTGTCTATTTTTATTCCAGTATCATACTGTTTTAATTATTGTTGCTTTGTACTATAGTTTTGAAGTTAGGTTCTTTTATGGCTCTATATATACTTTAGTATTTTGTTCTAGTTCCTTAAAAGATACTGAAATTTTGATAAGAATAGCACTGAATCTGTATATTGCTTTAAGACAGCCCTTTTCACTATATTAATTCTCCCATTTATGAACATGGAATATCTTTCCATCTCCATGTATCACCTGTATATTTTAACAATATCTTTTAGTTATCATTGTACAAATCTTTCATCTCCTTTGTTAAATTTATCCTAAGTATTCAGTTCTTTTTTGATGCAAGGTGAGAGGGTTATTTCCCCAACTTCTTTTTCCAGTCCGGCTTTATCTGTTTGCTGCCCTCTTCACTGGTGGGCCTGGTTCTGGGACCTCTATCCTTGGAGGATCAGGGACAACTGTCTGAAAAAGCAGCACCCCAGACTTATCATGGAGACCCAGAAACTCCTTTGACCTCCTATTAGGGACTTGTTTTTAATAAAACACGATAGAAAACCCTGCTAGAACTCAGGGTATTTTTAGTATGCTTGCTCGCACATGGACCCTTCACAATGTTTTGTGAGTCAGAACTTAAAACCTCAATTGTCAACATTTTGATGTTAGTTCTAAAATTATAATATACAGTCCTTGCCCCCACCCCAAGCATTCAAGTTCAAAATCAATTTGTTTTTGTGATGACAACAGTAGGATGATATCAAAGCCGGTATCCCAGTCCAGCAACTGTATTTAGAAGGTAGGCTATAGAAACACCCATTTGTCAGGAACCAAACCTCCACCTTCTCTTGGAGGGAAATTCTCCCACAATGTCCAGCAAGAGACAGCACGCATCCGGTGTGCACACTGTAGACCTGGACATCAAGCAAAGGGTGGAGGTGGGGGCTGTGACAACCTATTCAGCCTATTCCTGGGGGCAAAGGTCAGGCTAGGGGGTTGGGGTTTGGAGCATGGGGTCCAGTCAGCCACAAGCGCTGGTCCCTCCATGCACACCAGTAAGAATCAAGAACCCTGAGCCTGGAGTTGACTGTTTTGCTCAAAAGCCTGAGACCTGAACTGATGCTGTTTCCCTCAGACTCTGCAGAAGCTGAGGTTCAGGCTAGTGGAGCCATGGGTCCCCAACCCGGGAAGCTGTCAAAGACTTGACTATGGAAAAGACTCGGAACCCCCAAATCACCATCACAGGTATATTTGGGATTTGGAAAAGGTACAAAGAGAACTTAACCCATGTAGCCAGAATCGATAACGACTTTCCAAATCCCCACCCCTCCTCGACCACAAGCCTTGCGTGCCCTGCCACACTCCGTGAAAGCTGGAGCACGTCCTGGCCTGCCCCCTCCCTTCGGACCCACCAGCCAGTCTGTAGGATGATTTCTGAAATCCCCTCTTAAAGGAAAGCCTCATTACCCAGTGACACACTGTAATCCCAGCCAATGCTTCCAGAAAAGTTTCGATGTCCATTACATTAGCGAGCCTTAAAATTGAACACAAATCCATTTTAATCAATATGCTGAAATAAACAGATATGAAGGCAGCGCAGTACTAATGTACAGGTAGACTAATTAAAGCTCCAGCCTTCACGGCGTTCACATACCTCAATTTTCTCTACAAAATCCTTATTGAACCACTACTTTGAAAAAAAATAATTGCATTTGCAATTAGAAACACTGAAGTTACATTATCGATTTTCTGCTAAAAACCTTTTTAGTAAACAAGCACAAACTACATTCATTAAATGTAAGTGCTTGGAGCTATGGTGTGAAATTCAATTCAGCCATTATCATGAATTACACTGATTATTGCTGTAATTATTTTCTCTTGGATACAACTACATTTCTGTCCCTTGCTAGTTCTGTTGGACATATAACCACGTTCATTTTATAGCTAATAATACTCAACCGTAGTCCCAGCAATTACTATCACTTATACAAATCATTAAGTTAAGCTACGGGTACCTAGTAAGATCCAAAAAAATTAAGTAAAACATCCTTTTTTACCCTTGAAATAACTAATAGCATTAGAGAACAAGGAAAATCACAGATGTTAACTGATTTACGCTGCAAGCTTCAATCCCCTGTACTTGACTCATCAGAAATTTCTGATGTTCCAAATGCACATTTTGGGAAGAAATCCAACAGGTTTGTTTGTCTGCTTGCTTGTTCGTTCGTTTGTTTTAGAAATGAAGAGAGGATGGGCTGAGCTGCCCATCTGCAGCGTTCTGGGGAAGGAGGAAAAGTCACAACTGTTGGGGACACTGCAAGAAAAACACATTTTTTACTTTCCCCAGAGCCAAACGTCACCTTGCACCCTGCACACTCACGTGTTTGTTTTGAAATCCTATTAACTAAGCGGATTTCCAGAGAGAAAGCCTCCCTTTACTTTTCCTTTCAGGGACTGTTGTAGCTTTGCACGGCTCTTAGGGCGATTCCTCTAGGAAAAGAGGTGTTTCTGCTAAGCCCTCCCTAGCTCCCCGGGGTGAGGCCGCTGCGCTGGCGGGCAAAGGCAGGGCAGGTGAGCCATACTCCCTGGAAGCCCCATGTGGTCTCTGGGGGTTCTAGTGGAGAGCACCTCAAAACCACAGGAGGGGCAAGAGGGAGGGAGGGAGGGCAGAGCCACCTTTTAACATGTGTACGAGGCTGACGGACGCCTCACGTCACACCACGAGGGACTCCCCCTGGTGCAGATGCCTCCTCTGTGCTGGAAAGTGGGTGCAGGTAGCCAGAGGCCTTGCCCCCACAGCAGAACAGCTTTGGGAGGGGGGATAAGAGCCCCTTGGGGAGCGACTGCCAGGGTCTCCAGGCTGCACACTCGCAGTTCCCTCCCTACCCAGCTTCTTCTCCTTCTTCAGACACGCATGCTTGGGGTGGCGTGGGGCGGAGGGGCGGTGAGGTGGCGGCAGGAGACCTCAGCCCAGCGTCACAGCTTTCTCACTGGCCGGTCTGCGCACCACGCTTCACAGACTGTTGTTTCTTAAAGGGAGAGGGACCAAGGCGGCATATGGAAACCGTGGACAACATTCTAACAGTAAGAGAAAATAGGTCACATGTGGAGGGGACTCGGAGGCAGGGTTGACACCCAGGTCAGCACCGCTGGGCCTGCAGGTAGCCAGGAGCCAGCCACACGTGTGCCTCCGAGCTTCCTGGTGGCCAAAGCAAGATGGGGAATGACATCAATGGCAAAAATGGTTTCGTTTGGAAAGAAAAAAAGTAAGTAAAAGCTGATGTTTTACAATTCAGAAACCACGAATCAAAGGCAGCCGACAAATATTACTTCTTTGCGAGGTTTTGTCTTATTTTTCCCCCGTAAGATCAGCTGAAACTACCATGCTATTTTTAACTCGGAGGATGATGAAAAGAAAGGAAACAGGACAAAAGAGCGTCTTTGCGCGGATCCTGAAGGCTGAGCAGCTGAGCGCCGACACCCGTCTGTCACGTCCAACCACAACTGCGAACTCTAAATGGGCTGGTTTCTGCCACAGGCTGAATCACGTCTTACATAAGTAATAAGTACTTGACATTTTTCCGAATTTTTCCAAAGCAGCTAAATGAATTTTCGGACCATTTTTGGCCACTTAAAAACATTAAGTGACATGACATATTCAGTATAAAGAAGTCTCTCTGCTATGCTGAGAAAAAAAAAAGTTTAAACTTTTTTTTTTTTAAGCAACCTCTTGCTTCTACTACCTGGGAAGCTGCCTGTGGTAACGACATGCAGTTTTAACATGATCAGCATTCCCACCCTCCCTTCTCAGGTCTATTTTAAATGAGTGGTACTTTTTTTTTCTTTTTTAAATGCAATGGACAGTCGCAATAACATTATCAAAGGGACCTGCAAAAAGGAGAGACAGGTGTCACTCTGAAGCAAGCAGGGGCAGGTCTTCTTATCTTGCAAAATCCCAGTAAGAGATTTCTAAAATGCTAACAATTTGGCCATTTCCCTATCTCCGGTGGTCTGTCGGGCTTGGGTGCTTCCTGGGGAGTGCATTAAAGGATTCAATAGGTGGGCTTGAAAATTCAGAAAAGGGAAAATTGAATTCCTAGAGATAGTCAAGACTATCTATTATGACTATAAGGAGGCTTTTCCCCCCCGAAGGCGCTTGGAAACATGTAATACAACCTTCAAAGTAAAAGCGTTTGTTGCATTAGTTCTGCTTAGCTGACCATGAATACTAATTGCAGGAAGAATTAACTGCGCCTGATACCTGGGGGCAGGAACACACAAAAGTGACCTGGGAAGGCAAACAATGAATAAGGTAAAAATGAGCATCCACACCCCTATTCAACGCCACATGATCCGCAACAGACCCCAAACCACAATGGGCCAGTATCTGCCCCTCGCCCCTGAAGAAAGAGCGGCTTCTAGGAGAGATGGCTGGGGGTAAAAATAGCACATGCTTTGCTCGCATTTTCCTCTTTCGACCTTCTCCCTGTACTCCCTTGTCCTCTGCCCAAATTGCTGCCATTTCTCCACAGGCTCAGGAACTGATCACTTTACTGCTGACAGCCAGTGGGTGGAAAGCAGAGGTCGGGGCCAGGAAGGACTTGGGTACGAGCTCCAGCTCTGACTGTCCGGGTGATCGTCAGCAGGTGGCGAACCCTCTCTGGGCCTCTACTTCTTCCTCTGTGGAATGGAGACAGGAAATCACTGCCTTCTGGAAATCGTCCACGGACACAGAATTTGCTGGCGGTTCTCGCCCCACGCTCACTATCTCTTCACCCTCTGACAGAGCTGACTGCCAAGTAAGAACACGAGGCCCCCGCTCCAGCAGCCGGATTCTCTCCCCGGAAGCTGACTCGGGGCCTGAGGCTGTCAGGACAACCCTCTGGGAGAGGAGCCTTGCGAGATACCCAACAACAAGTGGGAAAACCCAGTGATGCGCTGGGATCAGCTCCAGCTGGCGAGCCCTCATCCTCCTATCGTCGGGAACTCTGCCAGCCCTACTGGTGAACACGGTCGTTACAAGCATGTAAACTGCACAAACCTACAAGTAAATAAATGATAGGAAACAAAAGTAGTAAGTACTGAGAATTCATGGTCGCCTACTTCGGGGGATCACATCTAATTGCACCAGTGACTACGGCGCTAATTATTACTATTATTTTACACTGCATCCGTATCCGGCTCCGGAGAGATGCCCTCCACAGCTGGATGGAGGGGATGCCACCTAGAGCCGCATCTCGGGTCACTCTTCCCAGCTCTGCCTTCAGGGTGGCAGCTTGGAACCGGCCACATTGGGAGCATTTACACCATGGAAATCGGCAAACCCTCCAAATCTGTGTCCTTCCCCACCTCGCTGCTCCCCCCTCCCCCCGCCCCAGTCTGGCTACCAGACTTGCCAGCACACTGCAGAGAGAACATCGAGGTAGAGGGAGGAAAGCGAGGCAGTGGCTCTGGGGAGGGCACGGAGACGGATGGGGGAGGGGCCATCTCCCCGACCCCGGAGCCACTTGCGGGGATGTCCATGTCCCCGACCCGGAGCCACTTGCGCGGATGTCAGCGCGCTGCTCTCTCTCCTGGGGCATTTGGCTCTGCAGAGGGAAACAATCCTGGGGTGGTCTCTGCGAAGCTTAACAAGAGAGCCAGTCACCAGCCAGCCCTTGGGGCGGCTTCCTGCCGTTTGTGTCCTTAACTCTATCTCACCCACCACACACCCCGGGGACCCGCCTGCTCTTTCTTCCTCGCCACCAAGGAGAGGTGGACACTGGACAGGAGTCCCCAGGGCGGGACGGTGCAGCTCCTGACTGCTGCCCGGCTGCGCCTGGTGCGGCTCGGAGCACATTATGGAACCACTCCAGGCTGCGCGCTGGTTCCTGGGACTCCACGCCAGTGATCCAATTAGGCCTTGAATGCTTACTTAAGGGACAGCCCTGCTCCACAGAGAGAGCCTGGGCGGCTGGTGGGCACCCAGAACGTTCGACCGGCAGCTGGGTCATCCACACGCTTGTCTCTCACATAGCAGCGGCCAGAGAGATTTTCCAGCCGGTCAAAAGGCTACGGTCGTCCATGCTTTCCCGCTAGCGAGGCAGGGACGCCAGCAGCTTGCTCGCCGCGCCCTATTCCCCCCACCGCCCCAGCTTCCCCCGGGGCTGCTCCTGGCTAAATCTTTGCCTCTTTCAATCACGTTTTCCCGTGCAGCGTCCTCGGCAGCCTTTGCAAATCTGCTGCCTTCCAAATACTGAAAGGGCAGCTGCTCTGCGGTGGAAGAGAGATGGCAGCGCCAGCCACACGAGTGGGCTCCCCGCCAAGCTGGCGTGAGGCTGCCGCGGCCCACGGCCCGCAGCCCTGAACGCGCGCAGCTGGTGGCTGAGAAACGTGCCACCTGCTGTTGCGTGTCACAAGCTCAACGCTCACCGATGCCTTCCGAGGCCGGCAGAGCGGGAGAAGCCGGTCCTCAGCCGGTCGTGGCCACAGCCGTCGGACAGATCAAGTTCGACTTCTAGCTCCTCGGAGCCCCAGGTACGTTCAAACGCTCGTCAGCACGTCCACCTGAGCCAGGATTTAGAGAACAGCTCTCCGAGCCGCCGGCGGATCCGTCCAATGCTCTGGAGCTCTGGGTATGATTTTCAGATCTGGAAGGCCTGGACGAACAGACGACCATGCGTTTCCCAAGAGCCAGCAGGGCGAGCGCGGCTGAGGTCTGTGCCCCCCACCCCCACCCCCATTCACCAGCATTCCTGGATAGTTTCTCTCCAACTCTGACTTAGCTGAAAGGGATTTTCCGCACGGCCGCAGCTGGCAAGGTGTAACCACGGCCAAGCCTGTCTCCACGTCCAGCCGGTTCAGAAAGATTCCCCGTGTCTGGAAGGCTTTTTCGCTTTCGTTTCATTAAGTCCAAAGGAAAATGCTGCTCGGCGTCTGGCAGTCACGTGAAATTCAAGTCTGCACACGCACACATGACATCTCCGTCAAGGCAGCTCCAACCCATCATTCCCATCCCTGTGGCCACTTTCAGGTGCCAGGGACAGACTGAGGACCTGAGACAGGCACGCCTGGCCTTCGAAGCCTGAAACGTTTACGCTCTGCCCTGCGCACCGAAAGGCTGCTGCCCGAGTCACCCGAGAGCGAGCCGGTGAACAGGTGAACAGCCCAACTCTGCACACAGCCAAAGGGGCAGCGCAGCCTTTGCACAACAGGTTTCGGCGCGTCTTCTCTTTAGTCTAGAACGTTCCTGACGGTGATGACATCACCGACCGGGGAGGAGGAGGGGACTTTATTACTACAAACTAATAGAAAACACAAATCGGTACCTTGCATGGTAAGGGGTACAGACAGGAAGTACAGGAGTACTCCCACCTTTCCCTCTGTCCCCCTTCCTCGGCAAGGGATCACCTTCACCTGCTTCTTTTGATCATTTTGGGGTTTGTCCTGAGCCTCTGTTTGCACACCCAAGCCTGTGCCACCCAGATCTGACTGCTTTCCGACCCCCCCCCCCTCCAGCCTCCAGCCAGGAGACCGCACCTTAGCACACACGCCTCGTGGCGTGAAACCTCGCTGCTGGAAACAACAGTGGGTCTTTCTACCCGAGCTTAGGTCACGGGAGCCGGGCTCGGGAGCATGCGTGCAACGAGAGGAAGCGGGGCGTCCTCAGGACGGCGTGAAGTTCAGGTGGGGGGGGTACACACGGGCCGGGCCCACCGGCAACCCTGGTGAGCCAGGCAGAGACCGGGCACACTCCCGGAGGCCTGGCCCACGCGGTTGGGACTCGGCGCTCCTCAGGGGGGCTCTCCAGCGACCCATCTTGCTCCAGGAGCCACCCCCCCTCCCCAGCAGCTGACTGCTACCCTCCGACCGCCAAGGAGTGGGGGCGAGGCTCGCAGCATTCCGCTCCCGCCTCGTCCCAGGCGCAGCACACGGGGTTCCTGGTGAGCGAGGCGAGGTGAGGCAGCAGCGAGCAAGGCGGGACGCGCACCACTGACCCCCGTCCCTTGGGTCACGCCGTCAAAGCCAGCCCCGCGGCACTGGGGCCCCTGCCCGGCGGGTGCCCAGCAAGGCCGCGCGTGCCTGGACACAGGTGCTGGAGGGGCCGAGGCACCGCTTCCCCTCATCCCGAGCCTCCGTTCACAGCAGAGCCTCGGGGCAGGCGGGTGCCGGGTGTGGGGCGCAGGGCTGAGAGTCAGCCCCAGCGGTGCCCGCCACGCGCTGACCTGACAGGGTGCTGGAGCTTGAGAAGGAGCCGGTCGGAGCGTCCACCGCCCGTGTCACCGAGGCGGCCGTCCAGCTAAACGCACGGTAACGTTTGCACACGTAATCACACGCCCCAATGAGGGGCGACCAAAAGCTGCCCGTGAGGGCGCCGCCGGCCACCTCGGGGGGGCCCACGGACCAGCCCAGGCCGGCTCGCTTTCTGCCGGGGGGGAGGGGGAGGTCGGGGGGGCCCACGGACTGGCCCAGGCCGGCTC
>PVHY01021200.1:0-24310 GCA_004024945.1 Uropsilus gracilis
AAAGGAGGGAAGGGGTTAACTGTGTCCCAAGTATAGAGCTAACACCTGCTAGGGGAGAAAAATGCTATAGTTTGAATCAAATCATGTACCCTTCCTCTGCCAGCCCCCCTAGCACCAACCTTTTAAGATGACTCCCTATATGCTCATACCTTCAGGTGCAACCTCAGGTTTTCTGAGTGCTGGGCTGTAACTCACCCAGTTTTAGGGTTGCCTGGAGAGTTCTTGGGAAGACAGAGGCCTTAACTATGTAACTCTTCAAAACATTTATAAATAAATCTCTCAAAATCTCAAATTGGATAATTACCTATTAATATTCATAGTGTTCACACAAAAATCTTCTACTTGTGTCATATATTCACAGTAGATGTATCAGTCAGTAGACAATCTTACTAATACACCCAAAAATTGAGTAAAAAATGAGTAAAAATGCATGTATTCAGCAATTCTCCAAAACAGCACCCAGATATACTGGTATTTCCTGGTATACACACTCCCACACCTCAGGGTTGGTATATGTGACCAATCAAAAAGAATGAGATAAGGTTATAAAAGAGCACAATTTCCATCTGCAGTTCTTCAGTGATCACTCCCTTTGGGAAAAACTAATTGCCATGCCACGGGACACTCAGGTAGAAACCTACAAGGTACAAAACTAAAACTAGTTCCTGAGCCAACATCCAGCAAGGAAGCAAGGCTTGCCAACAACCTTATGAGTGAGTTTTAAAGGGGATCCTCAAATCCCAGGGGACTGTAGCCTCTGCTGACATTCCACTGCAACCTCAAGAGACAATGAGCCAGAACTATGCAGCTAAGTCACTCTTGGATTCCTGAGAAAAAGATAATGAATGCTTTTGTTAAAAAGTGCTAATGTGTGAAACGACAATAGATAATAGGACATTACAAATCTAATAAAGAAGGCAATCACTAAGAGTAATTAAGTCTCTTTAGTCACAAAAAATTACAAGTTTCAGAACTAAACAACTATATTATGGCTTCAATGAGATTAAAACATCACATATAAGACCTCAATTTCAAAATTAAATTCAGTTCTACCATTATGTTACTTTTTTAGGTTACCACAGAAATATTTTTTAAGTTATGTGTTATGAAGTAACATTTCTTAGTTGGTGTTAGTCCCTAGAATACTCTTTCCCTACTCAATATATTGAGTTGCTTCTTAAATTAGATTCTAAGTTCAATTAAGTTTGGAAAATAATGGATTAAAAATCTTTTTATAATAGATCTTCCTAGAGCCTTTACTATGCCAAATATATTCATTCTCCCCAGTATACATTTTATTAAGCAAATTTACTTGACCACAAATTTCTTTTTCAGAGGTTATTTGTTGTTCTATGGTATGTTTTTTTAAAAAGACATGTCTTTTGTGTTTTTATACAACACAAAATCTTTACTATATTAAAAAAACCTCTATAGGTGAGAAACTTGTATAATGAAACAAAATATAATAGGGCCAGGCACAGGGGTGCATGCCTGTAAGCAGAGGTCTAAGAACCACAGCCTGCTCCAGGGATCGCGGTTCAAGTCCCGCCTGGGGCAATGTAGGGAGACCTAATTCCCCCAAAAAATAGCTGGGTGTGTTGGTGAGTGCCTTTAATCCCAGTACTAGGAAGCTGAGGCTGGGGACTGCTTGAGTCAGTGGTACCCTGGGCAACGTGAGCCTGCGGTTCCATGGGCAAAAATAGCAAGACCTAGTCTCAAAAAAAATAATAATAATAGTAATAATAACATCCAAACTGTAAGAGACTGACTTGTATTTCATTCTAAGTTTGAGACTTGAAAAAACTGGAGGTCAATTATCTACTTAGATCAATATGGTAATTGGGACTGATAGACTATTTCTAACATTTTAAAAGAAATTTAGTAAAAAGCTGCATTATCTTTTAAAGGTCATTTTCTAGTATAATTTGCTACTTTTCCTAGTTCACTCAGAAAGTATTCAAGATTTACATTTGCATCCTATTCTTACCTTTTGAATACCTTAAAATAAATTTAACCAATTTAAAAATATTTCCAAAAATGAAAGTACTTTATACTTTAATATGAAATATTGTTAGTGAAATACTTTTAAACTTAAAAGTATCTAAATGATATATGGAAACAAAGAACTATCATTATGACTGCAACTATTAATCTTTGAAATAGATGGTGATTTGGAAATTTCTCTAGTAATAGTATCACAAATAATGTGTTGAAATAATAAACAGAAGTCTCAAATAATGTATCAAGCATGTTGATCAGATAATTATACATTGTAAACATTACTTAAGGGTGTATATATTATATAATGTAGTACTTCCCAAGTTTAAAAGTGTGTTTAGGGAACTAGAATGGCTCTTCATTGCTTGGTAAAGTCTAAACTTACATTTTCAATGCCCTTCCTACTCATGAAAGGCAGATAAACATGTTCTATCAACTCTTGCCTCATTACAGTTTTAAGCCATGTGTTTTCCCATTGACATCTAAAAAAGAAATCCCCTAAAAACATCCTGCACAATACATAGACATTTCAGAAGTTTTAACGTCAAATAGCTTAGCCACAGGTCAGAAACGGAGTCATAATTTTTTAAATCCTTTTTTCTGAAGAAATTGTGGCTTGTTTTAGTTTAGTTATATTCTTAGATTACACTGCCTTTAGGTCACATTCTTAATTCTCACTGTCTATAGACAAACTACTTTGGAGGAATCTTAAGACAAAAAGGGCAGTATTTTTTTCCTGGATGTTATAGGTACCAGAATTTATTTATGGGGGTGGGGGGGGGTAACTATAGAACAGAAAAATTAAAACGTATTTGACTTTTTGAAATTTCTAATGTGCTACCACATCACTTTAAATTTTAAAATTTATATCAAATTATATATTTAGATTTTATACTTCAAAGCCATGCAACTCTAACTCCCCAAATTTCATACCCTTGCCACAATTTACAATTAGAATGTAATCCAAAATCCCTTTCCTAAAATTTAAGAAACCTTTTCTAAGCATTTTCCTTATTACCTTGTACGCTATTCCCACAGGGAGAGTAACCTCTCCATTCCTCACTCAATAATTTATTACTTTGCCATACCATGCTAACCTCACGCTCTCAATAAGATGCTTGTCCTTTCTTTCCACCTACTCTCTACTTACTCATTAATGTTCAATTCTTTACACTCCTTCCCTAAGTCTACAGAAGGAAATCAGAAGATTACTAATTTGAGCTTCTCTTTATTCACTGTCCAATCTAGGAGGCATCAGCTACATGTAGCCATGGAGCTCTAGAAATATATCTAGTCAAAATTAAGATGTAATGTAAGTATAAAATGCACACCAAATTTCATTGTTTAAAAAGGATGCAAAAACAAAATCTTAATATGATGACATTAAGTTGTTAAAACTATTCACTTTTTACTTTTTAAATGTGACTACCAATAAACAAATCATATATGTCACACTCATAGTGTTATTTCTTCAGGACAGAGGTGCTCTCTAGTGTGATTAAAGCTAAATATTGTTAGGTGATACGTTGACTTGATTAAAAACATCGTCTTGAGTCACATTGCCTGCTTTTAAACCTGTCGCACACTTAAGATTGGACGTTTGAGGACTACACATGTCAGAGAACTCAAAACTAAAACAATAATAGCAGTACCTACTTCATAGAATTCAATTAGAACTAAAAGAGAAAAGTTACATAAAACAAGTATCAGGTATTAGCAATATTACTTTTTATTAAAGGAGAAAAGAGCACACACATCAAAGTCAAACTGACACTCACTGTTTGGGTTTATTTAAGAATTTAAAAATGTGGGGCATTTTGCTTTCTTGTTGATCTAGTATATACCAGGAGGATATGATGGCTAAGGTAAAGGTGGAAGAAAAATCAGGAGTTCCCAAACTTTTTTGGATCATATCCTCTCTCCTTTAAATGCAAGAGAAATTATAAGTTACTCCTGCAAAGGATATACACTTGTAGCATTTATATAAATAAATTTACTGCACAACCCTTATATACTTCTGCAGTAATCCTCAAAAAAATTAGTCATTATCTGACACAGCTTTATTGCAGTGTCTTTTATTTTATGCAGATCTTAACTAAGTTAAGTTGTAATACTGGACAGGACTGGTTAAATCATTCTAGACTTTTACAAAGCTCATTTTCCCCTAACAAAAAAAGCAAAATTTGAGTAAATAGGCAGCTTCCTCAATTGAGAGGAATGAATATTCCTCCCACTGATTGAAAATTCATAAATAAAACAAAATTTGGGACTCTCTACCCCTATAAATCTAAATAACTGCAAATATCCAAATAAAATGAAAAATTTGCTCTTTCCCATCCGACAAGCAAAAAGCTTTTGCAAATTTTATTATTCTTACACACTTCATTTATTGGGATCAAGTAAAATAGTGTGTAACTAAGAAAATGTGGTAAATATTCAAAGAAAAAGTAAAAGAACTAAACATAACCTTACCCAAAAATGAGCCTCTCTGTTAAAAGAATGTAATGATCAGACAACTTAGCAACGCGTTTACTATCCAGGAGATGATGTTTCGTCCACTTTACTAAGACCCCAACAACCTTAAGCAGAGGCACCTTCCTACCCTACCTGCCTCATAATTTAATTCCCTCCCTAAACTGTTGAAAACAGTCTCACACCTTATTCTGTAGCTCACGTTTTTCTTTACGTCCTTCCAGTCCGGCTAGACAGGGGATGAAGTAAAGTGCCTAGAAAAACTCTTAAGAACCGCGCGATTTTGACAACGTTACCCATGGCTCCTCCTCCAGCCCCCCAAGGAGTCACCGAGGGAACCCAGACGCCACTTTACCTGTTAAGAGAATGTAAACATCGCCCTTCTCTTCCCTGCCCGCCCCAAACTTCCTTCTCCGGATTGCGGCTTTGGAGAAGCTTACTGAGAAAAGGAGATCACATACCCTCGGAAGTGAGACGAGAGAAAGGCTTAAGCAACTCCGCGAAGCTAAGGTGATTGAGTCGAGTCAGCCGCTCAGCTTCATCGCTGCAAAGTGCAGCGACACAGGGCACGAAGGAGTCCGGGATTAGCTCCTGCACTGATTGTACACACTGGGCCATCGCAGTGGCAGAGGCGGCTGCGCCCGCCCTCCGGCCCACTCTTCGAGGCTGATCCTACGGCTGCGGCAGCTACTGCCGCCGCCCGCCGGCCTGCCCCGGCCGGGCGGGGCCGGGTACTGAAGCCTTGAGACCAATGGAAGAAGCAGACGCCGCCGCCTTGGTTCCCGGGACACACACCACCGACCCCTCCCCGTCACCGCCGCTCCTCAGCGCTCGTCCCCGCGTTCTCGCATTCTACCCTGATAGGTGGAGACGCCGGCAACTGCCCACTAATCCTTCCTACGGCAAAACCTTGGTCACTGCCCGGCCGGAACCGCCATGTTGAGGCCGAACCCTGACCCACCAGCCGTACTAGTCCCAGCAATCCCCGCGCTCGCCCCTCACGTGACGGAGTTAAAAGCGCGATAGGGACGGGGTAGAGAGCCGAGGAAGGGAAGTGAAAAGCGACGGAGGCCGGTTAGGAGACTGACTCCGGAAGTGGTGCGAGGAGGGGCCCTCCTATTGGGCGGGGTTAGGGCGGGGCTATCAGCACGGTGGGCGGGGCCAGGTCGGGGAGACAAATCACTGGAGGCCTGTTTCTCACGCACGTTCTTGGCCGAATCTGACGGGGTGCGACGCACAAGCGGCTAGCCTGGCGCTTGAGAGCAGTGTTGTCACAGTGGTAGAATCCCACGCTCTCCTTCCACCTGTTTGGAGCCCTCTAAAGCCTTGAAAGGGCAAAGAACAGGACTGTTTAGCTGCTTCCTGCCAACTAACCCGTCCTCCCCACGCTACCGCGGAGCAGCGAGGACTACCTGCGTCTGGGAATGGGCTGCCCCGCGGGCCCGGTTCTTGGGGGCTCCCGGAGGCTACGCTTGGACATGCCTCGTTTTGGACTCAGCCAAACTTACAGAAACGGACAGCCACGAACGTGGCCTCGACATGTGAACAGAAATGTGTGCTGCCGAAGACGCTGCAGCTAACTCGAGTGTAAAGGAAACTTCTGCGTTAAGGAATTTTTTTTGTTCGCCAGCCGGCAAACATCCGAGTCTTTCGTCGGTAGCTGCTTCCTTTTTATACGCTGCTAGGGCGGCTTTCGTGGTGATGGAGATGCAGGAAGCCAGTAATTATGTATCTGAACAGCTTCCATCTCTAGCTTTCATTTTTGTAGAGTGTTCCTCTAACGAAATGGGAATGGGGAAAATTTCACTACAGTGTCACTGAAATGTTTTAACTCAGAATCACATGCCAAAAATATCATCGAGAAAAAAATGCAACTCTATCTTGGGTTTATGGTACCTTGATTTACAGGAGGCTCCCCCATCACCAGTATCTGATTTTCTGTATTGGCTCCTGAAGTTTTTACCACGGTAAGAATTTGACAGGTGGGAGATTTTCCATTAAGTTGAGAAAACAGAGATAGGAAGAGACTGTAGAGCATAAGGACAAGTCAGCTTTGCCAAAGATCAGATGGGGGGGGGAGGGAAGTATGTGCAACTTGAGGATCAGGAAATTCATTTCCTTGAAATTGTGCCTGAGCACCTCTTGGAAATTCTTGTATCCCCAGGGGTACACATACCTCCTTTTGAATGCCTCTGACCTCGATCCCCTAGCCTTTATAATGAGAGAATATCATACAATAAGATTCAAATTATAAGATACTTCTTTGTTAACAGGGCTCCTAAATGCGGGTAAACTTTTATTTCGTACTTAAGTTAAAAGTTGTAAAGACAATTTACGTCTTACACTAAAGGTAAAACCAGCAGGATTAGATTTTGAGGTGAACTTTCAAGGTTAAGTTAGGCTAAAATGTAGTATTTGCAACATAATTCATATAACAAAATTCACCCCTTTAAAGTATACAGTTTAATAGGTTTTAGTATATTCATTCAGAAAGCTGCACAACCATGATCTAATTACAGGGTTTTTTTTTTTATCACTCCCAAGAGAAGTCCATTCATTAGCTGTCACTCTTCTGCACACATTCTAGCTCCTAGCAATGGCTTATTCTGGACATTTCACCTAATTGTTGGGAACAGACTAACCAAAGTAACTCCATTTTGTTTAAAACCCCCATGTTGAAACCAGTGTCCTCTACCTGCCCTCAGTGGAAAGTACCCTCTGTTGCTGACTGGTCCAGCATCCCATTTCTACTTCCCCTTATTCCTGGTTGTTCCTGACAACCATTTTGTCCACCTGATAGATGATGGATGCCAGCATTGTCCTTCTGATAGATGGTGGATGTAGCATTATTGGAAACCCATAGCTATGTGAACATGTCCTGAAGTTATGGGAATGTGCCTTACACCTGCTTGCTTGCTCACAATGGGGGGAGTAGGGGGGGGTTTGCCCTATACAAAGTTATAACACAAACTCCTCAGGGTTTCTCCCTTGCCACCTTGGCTTGAGGACCCTGGTGCACCAGCTTCTTGCAAATAAACTTACAGCTTTGAACTTCAATCAGAGTTTTTGTGTCTTGTTGAGTGGTGCATGAGTCACAACACATGCAAGTGTCAACTTCTGTGTCTGGTTTCTTTCTGGTTTCTGGAGTCTTTTCAAGACTCATCCATGTTTGCATACATAGCATGTATTATCACTTCATCCTTTTTATGGCTGAGCCTAAATGGATTATGCATTGCCGTTACTACCTAACATCACATCTACACAGTGTTTTCTATAACCTCACAGCAAATCTGTATTTTTTTCCTGGTTGTCTTTTAAGACATTCATCATCTTAGGTGTTATCCTCATCTATAGGTTATCTGAGTCAGCCACATTTGCTTTGTTGCCTGCAGGAATGGGGGAAAATGGAAAAGCACATAATGGTTTAAGATAATATTGTAAAAATAATATTCAGTAGTTTCACTTATATCCCACTCACTCCAGTGAGTCTTATGGTCACACCTATTTTCAAAGGATACAGAAAAATGTAGGTTTAAGTGTTCTAATGCTAAATGAAGAATAGACCAATGAGTCTGGATAGTAATCAAGGGTCTCCTTCTTGCTTTACTAGGAATCAAGTACCCTACAAAATGTATTTGAACTGCATCAAAGATACCACACTTTTCTCATTTCTCTGACTTTTCTGGACTCTGGCCTTTTTGCATCGTATGACCTCTGGATCATTCTCAGTTTCCAGGAAAAGTGAGGTGCTTTGGTTTGTCAGGTAATTAGCCATGTATCCACTTTCAAGGACAGGAAAATAGGGTCAATCACTAAAAGCTTGCTAGACAAATAATAACACAAGCAACTTTAAACGCTAAAGATGAGATCCAGCTTCCTTCTCTCCTCCAATCAAAGAATCCCAAATAACTTATTCTATTATCAAAGGACTTGCATTTTGATATGTTATCATACATTCACAAATTGTTTTATTTTGTATGTATGATGTGTCCAGTCTCTTCTGGTGACTGGTGTGGACAAGTTTAAAGAACACTGACACTGAAGTCAGAGAAGCCTGTATTTAAAAGCATCCCACCAACTGTGATAAAAGCAATATCACCATTATTGGTCACCATTAGTCAAACAAAGAGCTCTAAATATTCTTTGCACCTCCTGCATCTGCTAAGAAGCATCTGTCACCAGTATTCAGATATAGCTACTAAAACAGAGAAATTAATTCACTTACTCAAAGATAGCACAGGAACCAAAAACAGAACTAACTCAGTTTAACCACAGAAATATGATCTCTAAGATAAATTGTTTTTCATCTTTCCTTGATATGAAACACCTATAGAAATTTTAGTTTCACTTTTTTTTTACCCCCTTTCCCTGTTCCCAACCCCCAAAATTTTATTTTCTAATGGTATATATCATTCTAGCAGGAAACCTGTTATTTTTGGCAAGATAGTCATCTTAGTCTCACATACTTTATGTGGCTATATAGAAAGATGGGACTAGAAGATTCTTGTATTCATTTAAGTTTGAAAACACCAGTCTATTGCTCTTCTTGCTATTATTAAATTTCACTATGTTAACAGAAGATGGTGCTGTTGAGTATTGGCTCTAAAAACTAAAGCAATTCTAATTCCTAAGGACATAGTTCTCATATAGGAGATACCTACCTGTAAATGCAAGTATTGTGGGTCACAGGATACTCAGCAATTTTCACTGAAAGTTGTCCTTTTTTAAAATATTTTTATTTTGTAATTATCATACAACACCAGTCACGTTTGTATGGTTGTATTGTTCCCCTTATTCCCTGCCCCCCCCCATTCCCCTGCTTCCCCCCTCTGGTCACTCCAACTCCTTTAGCTGCAAGCTGTTGGTCTGTGTTTGACCCACAGGACTTTTCTTTTTTGTTTTCAAGCTATGTCCTTTTTTCCCCCCTGGGTGCGGACTTGCACTCCTGGATAGCAACAGATGAGGCTGCTCGGATTTCCAGGAGTAGCTGAGGCAGATAGTCAGGCCGAGATCCCTACTTTGAGATGCCTGGACCCGGAGTCCCCAAGACCCTGAGGTCCTGGTGGTATAGGACTCACCCTTGCCCCCACCCCCACCAGTGGCCTAGGCCAAGGTGGGGGTGCGCTGGACCTCTTCTCCAAGGGCCTGCCTGGTTCAAAAAGACCTCAGCTCCCACCTCTAGCCCGACAGTACTCACTGGGCCAGGTCCAGAAGGCGGGGCCTACTTATCTCCTCTCCCAGCTCCCTTGGGTACCCCGTTCCCAGCCCCAGGACACTGAAAAGGTGGAGAGATCAGGGTCTCCAGCCATGAGGTCCCTAGACCCTGAGATCCTGAGGTCTGGTGGTGCAGGATTTACCCTATCACTTATTGGGGGCTCCCCAGAGGGTCAGGCCTTTCCAGAGGGCTTCAGCCCCCACTCCCAGCCTGGCTTGGATCAGGGCCAGGCCTAGGAGGTGGGGCCTTCAAATACCCTTTCTCAGCTCTGGATCCCCCAGGGTTCTTCCCAGCTTCTACCCTCACCCTTGCCATCTAAAGGAGGAAGCCAGATCCCCCAGCCCAAGACCCCTAGACCCTGAGACCCCACGACCCCAAGACCACAGTGGTGTGGGTCATGCCCTGCCCGCACACCCTCCAAGCAGTCTAAACTGTGGCAGAGGTGTGCTGGGGGCCTTTTCCAGACCCAGGCGATACCAGGGACCTTCAACTCTCTCCTCCCAGGCCAACTGGGACTAGGCTTGGACCTGGGAGGCAACAGAGCCTACTGATACCCCCTCCCCGGCAGAGGCACTCAGCCCCAAACCCTGCCCACATGGAGATAGAGGCTGGCTTCCCCATCCTGAGACCCCTTGACCCAGAGTCCCCAAGACCCAAAGGTCCTAGTGGTATAGATTCACCTTTGCTCCCCACCCTTGCCAGCAGCCTAGGTCACTGTGGGGGTGCGTTGGACCTCTTCTCCAAGTGCCTGCCTGGTTCGAAAAAGTGAAAATTATTCTTCATTTCCAAGATTTTATGTTATGCTACTTTAAAGCACTAATAAAAGTTTAAGTATATAATCTATATTGACCCATAAATTTAATTGCTTTAATTTAATAAAGTGATTATTAATTGAAAATTCTAACAAAAATATATGGCATCCATTTATCAATTATTTTAAAACCAAACATACTACAATTTTGCACTTTGCAGCTCATAGTTATCTTTTATACTTACTATACTATTTAAGCTCCATATAAACCTTACCCTGTTTTAATCTGTAGCAGGTAAAAATCTTAATATTTTTCTGCTTATGCTTTTAAGACAGAGGCTTAGTGCTTGTATTTCAGTTATATATAAATCTTCCAAAAAGGCAAATATAGGTATGAGAAAATGTACATATAGTGGGGTGTATGAAAATGAATGAGAATGGGATGTATGAGCATACTGAACATCTCAATTCTAAACAATTCTACAAATATGTTCATTCTCAAGCTATAGAATAAAAATATACTTAGTTATTTGTCATTTGGTAGATTAAAATAGGTCCATCATTTTCTATTAGGAAAATTTACAATATCATTTTATATGTGAGGAAAGGTAAAATTATTTCCTAATAGTAAAAGCTCCCCAGCTTACTGATTTCAATTTTAAATACATCCATATCAAAATTCCAGCTGACTTCTTTATAGATTGATAAACTGATCCTAAAATATAAGACAAAGTTTCCGTGACTCAGATAACCAAAACAAGCTTTATAAAAAACAACATTGAGGAACTAATGCTAACTCATGCTAATTACAAACACTATAAAACTACAGTAACCAAGATGGTCTAATGCAAGATAGAGTTCAGTGGGACAGACTTGCATATCTAAGGGTAAACCCTCACATATAAGGGCATATAACTTTTGAAAGAGTATCAGCACAACTAAAGGAAAAAGACAGTTTTTCAGTAAATATCTTTGATTAACTGGATATTTATATAGAAAAGAATAAAGTTAGATCCCCTGCCTACCTCATTTACCAAACTATTACCCAAAATTAATGAAAGACCTAAGAATCAGAGTTAGCTGTTACTTACCTTTTAGAAAAAGCATAAACATATAAACATAAAACTTACAACCTTTGACTAGGCAATGATTTACTAGCTATAACAAAACCAAAAGCAACAACAACAAAAAGAAACTGAGCATCATCAAATTTTAGAAACTGCTTTGAAGAGCAGTATAAAAAATGTAACAGAAAAGATTGATAAATGAATTATATTACATTTAATATCTTTTCATAAGGAGACCACAAAGAGTGAAAATACAGGCACTATATATATATATATAATTTTATATATATATATAATTCTGATTTTTAGTGTCTATATATAGACACTAAAAACCAGAATTAACAAGAAAGAGGCAAAAAATACAATTGGAAAAAAAAGAAGTAACAGGAATATTTTCATAAAAGATGAAACTTGATTGGCCAGTAAACACTTAATACAAAAGTTAAAAAAATTGGCAAAGTACAGGAGTACACAGTTCTCCCAAAAGAGACATATAAATTTGCTATAAGCACATGAAAAATGTTCAACATGAGTAACTACCAGGGAAATGAAATCATAGCCATGATAAAATACCACTCCATGTCTGCTATAATCAAAAACAGTAACAAGCATGACAAATATGTGAAGAAATTTGAACCTTCATATACTGCTAGTGGGAATGAAAGTGGTGCAACTACTTTGGAAAACAATTGTTTCCAAATTGTTAAAGATAGAGTTTGTCAAGTTGTTAAACATAGGGTTTACTATGATTTAGCAGTTTACACCTAAGAGAAATGAAATGAAAACATATCTACGCAAAACCTTGTATATTTATGTTCATAAAGTTATTATTCATAATAGCCAAAAAGAAAAAAAATGCCATTGCTCTTAAACTGATAAATGAATAAATAAAATGTGGTATGTTCATGCAACAAAATACTGTTTGGCAATAACAAGAAATGAAGTGCAGAAACAGGCTACAACATGGATTAACCTTGGAAACAAACCAAGTTAAAGAAATTAGTCATAAAGAACCACATATTATTTGATTCTATTTGTACACTTCGGAACATATACAGATACAGAAAATAGATTTGTGGTTGCCTAGGACTTGGGCGGAGGTGGTTTGAAGGGGGTGAGAAAGTGGGGAAGTGATGACTATGGTTTAACAGGTTTCTTTTGAGGGTAATGAAAATATTTCAGTATTTATTGTGATGATATACAATTCTGGATGTACTGAAAGATATTGATTGTATTATTTCAGTGGGTAAATGTATGGTATGTGAAATATATTTCAATAAAGCTATTATCAAAAAGTACAGTTACAATGATTTAACCTCAAAAAATAAAAATCAGAGCTTAGAAAAAATCATTAAAATTTGCATTGTAAAGTTTGTTAACAACAAAAACATAAATGGAAAAATATTCTAATCATGATTCTTCTACTGCCTAATTATAAAACTTTTTCAAATCTCGAGAATCATCACCTACAGGTTAAAAATGTATGATTGATTCTAAGCAATGACTCAACCTTTAAGATGACAGATCTCTTCCAGAAGTTGATAAGCATCAGGCATTCTTTTTTTTCCTCCCCCGGCCCCCACATCAAGCCTTCAGATAAAAAAAAAAATTAACTTACTTTGAATATTAAGTATTGTACTTAACATTTGTGTTAATGAAATAAAAAGAATATATGTATGGGGCAGAACAGATGAATTTATTGGAAAAAATGAAAGAATACATGAAAGTTTGCAGTTCTGCACAAATTTACATTTGTAAAGATTTCGTTTTATTTCACTTCATTTCATTCAGCAAATATCCATTTACTTATCTTTTACATATTTGGCATTTCTCTACATGCTAGAGGTTACTCAAGGCTAACAAAGACTTGTCATTATCACAACTACTTAAAGTTCGAACATGTAGGCTGCTCTCCATGGTTCTGAATAATACTTGCCCATAATAACATAGGTCTGTTAATTAATATCGTTTGTGTAATCTTTCCTCTAAGAGTAAGACAGAATTGGGGTGGGGAGGAGAGTAATAAGAAATAAATGAAGAAGATTAAGGAAGAGATTTTATTACAAAGGTGTAGCCAGAGATTCATGCAGAAAAAGGAGATTAAAGATTAAAGAAGAGGTAGAGGGAACCAACCAGTCAGTGATGACTATGAATGGATATTTAGTGGTGGATGTTATGTGCTATATAGAGCTACTGAGGTAAGAAACTGTATATCCAAATCTACATTGCATTGTCGACTAAAGTTACCTCAATTTAAGAAAAAATATAAGTAAAGCAGACAAATCAATTAAGAAAACTTACCCATACAACAATGGAATATGATTAAACCTGGAAGATAAGGAAATTCCAAAATATTCAACAACATGGATAAACCTTGAACTTATTACCCTAAGTTAAATAAGTCAATCACAGAAAGACATATATAGCATGATTCTTCTCACACAAGGTATATAAAATCATCAAATTCACAGAATCCAAGTGTAGAAAGCTAGTAGCCACAGGTAGAAAGGAAGAGAAAATGGGGAATTACTAATTGAATGGGAGAAATTTTAGTCAAGGTTACAATTGCTCAATGATCTGTTGTACAATATTATACATATTATCATCAATAATGTACATTTAAAATTTTGTTATAATGGCAGGTGTCATTTAATGTTCTTAAAACTCATGGTGGCACATGCCCATAAGCGGCAGTCTAGGGAGACACAGCCAGATCCGGGGATCGCGGTTCGAGTCCCGCCTGGGGCAATGTAGGGAGACCTGGTTCCAAAAAAATAGCTGGGTGTGGTGGTGCGAGCCTGGTGCCAGCTACCTGGGAAGCTGAGGCTGGGGATCCCTTGAGTCCATAGTACCCCAGGCAACGTGAGCCTGCAGTTTCATGGGCAAAAATAGCGAGACCTAGTCTTGAATGAATGAGTGAATGAATGAATGAATGAATCTCAATATATATTGATAACTCTAGAAAGTAAAAAGTAAAAAGGAACACATACCTATTCTTACAATTGATAAAACAAGCAGAGACTGTCTTTTGAACCAGGCGGGCCCTTGGAGAAGAGCTCCAGCTAACTCCCACTGTGGCCTAGACTGCTGGTGTAGGCAGGGGGCAAAGGTGAGTCCTAAACCACCAGGACCTCATAGTCTCGGGACTCCAGGCCCAGGGATCTCAGGCTGGGAAAGTTGGCCTCCGCCTCCATGTGGTCAGGGGATGGGGGCTGAGCACCTTTGATGGACGGGGTGGAGAGGAGTTCTTACTCCAAGTTCAATAGACCTGCAATAGGGATGAAGAATCCACTCTCTGCAGCAGCGACTATAATGCAGAGGAGAGGAAGTAATAATGGCCCTGCATGCACTCACAACCTGGGTGGAACAAGCATGGTGTTGGGAACCACTGAGACAGGAAGGTGAAATCAGGTACTGAGGTGACCTTTTACAGATTCCTGCCTGCATCAACTCTGGCACTGGGGAATCAAACCCGGGGCCCACAGCAATGTGCAGTGTTTAAGAGGCTCCCTCCTTTACCAATCAATAGGGGACGAAAGTCACCACGATTGGGTATGGCCCTATTGCAGAACTACTAACAAGAGAGAGGAGAGGAGCTCAACCAACCACCTGGGGAAGTCTGCCCCAGCAGCAAACACCTCACCGCCATCAGTTGGGAGTTGCATTCCCAGTCCCAGAAGACGCAGAATCAGCAAAAGGTAACAGACACCAGTAACAGAAGTGCACCTCATCTGCCCTACAAGTTCCCGACATGCTCAGCCTACCAGCCTCAGCTACTCCTGGAGACTCATCTGCTGCTGTCAAGGAGCGTAAGTCTGCATCCAGGTGGAAAATAGGACATAGCTTGAAAGCAAAAAATTAAAGTCCAATGGGCCAAACACAGATCAACAGCTTGCAGCAAGAGGACTTGGAGTGAACAGAGGGTGGAAGGGGGGGTAAAGAGGGGGTACAGTGGGGAATAAGGGGTACAATACAACCATGCAAACATGACCAATGTATGATAATCACAAAATAAAAATATTAAAAATAAAAAAACAAGCAGAGACTCTAATTTATTTAACATTTTATTTGAGTAAATAATGAACTAGACCACAAATCAAGACTAACCAAATGGCAAAGATTATACAGATAGAGATTATATTCTCTGAATACAAAGATACTGTGCCAGAAATAAATAGCAAGTGTGTAGAAAGTAAGCATCATTTATCATTATTTTGGCTACTTTGGTCACTTACATTTTAAAATAAACTTTAGAATCAGCTCATCAATTTCTAAAAAACTAATAACTGCACTAGAATGATGATTGAGTGCTGCATGTACAGATCAATTTGGAAAGACCGAGATCTTAACAATACTGAATGTTCTACGTAAACACAGAGTTTTGCATCATTTATTTAGGTCTTTAATTTCCCTTAACAATGTTCTGTACTTTTCTATGAGGAGATCTTGGACATCTTTTTAAAATTTTTCTTGGTGGTAATGCTTTGTAACTATAAATACAATCTTCCCCTTGCCCCAACTTCAGTTGTTTGTTACTAGCATATAAAAATATACTTGACTTTTGTAGATTGACTTTGTACCTTATAATCTTGCTAAATGCACTTCTTTCTAGCAGTTGCTTTCTAACATTTATATGAATAAGCATTTACATCATTTACAAGCAAAAATATGTTTACTTTTTTTCCCTAATTCTTATGCTTTATATTTCTTTTTCTTTCCCTCTTGTAATTACTAAGACCATCATTCAATAGAAATGATGACCTTTACTTCGTCCTGGCCTTTAGAAAGAAACATTGATATTTCATCACTGTGTTCATGCTTCAGATATTAACTGAATTATGAATGGGTAGTGACATTTGCCTAACACATTTCTGCATTTATTGACATAACTTTTTACTTTTATTCTCTGTGTAGTTAATATGGTGAATTGCACTAATTTCAAATGTTACATCAACTTTGCATTGGCAGAGTAAAATCCTGTTGATCATGTTATATTAGCCCTTTTATATATTGTTGTATTTAACTTACTATTATTTCCTTAAGAATTTTTAGTCTGCCTCCATGAGAGATTAGTCTATATTTTTATTTATTTTTTATATTTGTCTGCTTTGTGTCTATATTGGCCACATAAAGCAATTATAATTGAATAAATTAATCCTCCTGTATTTCTGATATTATGTGAGATTGATGTTATTTCTTCCTTGAATATTTAAGGGTATTCACCATTGAGACTGCGGTTTTCACCACAGAAAGGTTTTTGATTAAAGTCAGTTTCTTAAGTAGACATAGAACTATTTAAGTGTTATTTTATCTTTGCCAACTATGGTAAATGATATTTTTCTAGGAACATTTCCAGTTCATATAATTGATTAAACTTATTGGCAAATGCTTAAAAATAATATTTCCCATTACTATTTTAATGTCTGTAGAATCTGGTGATTACTCCTGTATCATTCCTATTATTGGTAATATGTATTTTTTCTTTTTCTGATTAGCTTTATTTCATAATTCCTACACTTTTGGGGTTTACTTTGCTTTTTTTTTTTTTTTAGCTTATTAAGGTGGAATTTTGGCTTGTTGATGATACATCTTTCTTCTACTTAATATAAAAATTTAAACATGATTTTCTTCTGAGCACTGCTTTGCTGCATCCTCCCAAAATGACTAATAAATTTCTGTTGTTATTCAATAAGAGATCTTTTTCAATTGCCTGTTATTTCTTATCTGACTATGGATTACTCTAAAGTTTGTTGTTTAACTTCTAAATATTTGAGGTTTCCTCAGTGTACCCACTCCCAATTCATATGTTAAATATTTAAACCTTAACTACAGTTGTATTTGAAGATGTGGGCTCAACTAATGTAATTAAGGTTAAAGAAGTCCATAAAGCTAGAACTCTGATCCAATATTTTCCTTGTAAGAAAAAATACCAAAGTGCTAATGTTCTCTCTCTTTCTCCACCCACTCACCAAGGAAAAACCATGTGAGGACATAACAAGAACTAAACTATTTGCAAGTCAGGAAGATAATGCTTACCAGAAATCAAATTTCCTGGCTCCTGTTCTTAAACTTTCAGCCTCCAGACTATGAGAAATTAAATTTATATTGTTTAAGCAATCTAGTCTGTGGTATTTTGTTACAACAGTGTGAGCAGTTAAATCAAGATATCATATTTGTGATTTCTAATTTAATTCTGTGATAGTCAGATAACATATTATCCATGATTATGATTTTCTCATTAGATTTTTTAATGAATTAATGACTCAATTTTTAATGACTCAATGAGTCAATATTCATGAGCCAACATGAATTTGAAGTGAAATTTTGAAAATTTGATAGGTGGAATTGAAGAGAACACCTCTGCATTCACTAAGTATAATTTTCTGTCAATATTAATTAATATAGTTGATAAATTAGTTCATATCAACTATGGTGACAACTACTTTGAAGAGGTTTCTACTATGTTTAGGCAGTGGCAACTAATAATGACTTTTTCTCTAGCTATTTCATTTCCATGTGTAATAACTTATTTAAATAGTTTCATGTTGATTAGTGGGTTTACATTTTATCCTGAATCCAAGTCAAGCACACTAGAAAATTGGATCCTCTCTTATATCATTGATTTAAAAATCAATGTGCAAGTCTTTTTGCTGACTAGTGATATTAACACTGCAAATGCATGTTTTGGCTGATAGCAGTTTAAAGTAAACATCCTGCTTATAGCAATACTTTTAAAAACAATATTTAAATAGAAGTTATACTGTTACAGTGAAATGACAGGAACTAGGGTTCTCATTTTGCGATAAAACACACAGAACTTATTATTATCTATTTGAAGGGTCAACACTGACTATCCCTGCATGAAAATTGAGACAACTGTTTAATTTAACCCTTTCTTCATTTTTCCTACTGAGCTCCCAGTTTCCAAAAGGAAGTAAACAAAATAAAACAAAGAACAACAAATTTAGTCATACTTACTTGCATAATTTCATACCAAAGCTGGTCATTTGGTTTGAATTCCATGATTTGCTTTGCAAAGTTAATCATACCATCTTGTCTGCATATATACTCTGTTTTAAGGTTGCTGGCATGAAAAAAGCAAATGAGCACATTTACCAGAAGGTAGGATGACTCAAGTCAACTCATTTAAACTCACTTGTTATTTCCACATCTGTCTATCAATTCGATATTCTGAAACAGTAGCAAGTATAATCTTTTAAAATATATATTTCCATAATTTCCAAGTACATTACAGCACATGGCAAGGTTAGGAAAAGTTTGGTTTAACTCTGAGAACTCCAAGTAGAAAAAATTAAATAATGACAGCTACCAGTTACAGAGCATTTACTAATGACTCAGCACTAAGACTAAGAATAGTCTTACTAAGACTAAGAATAGTCTTAATGTTAAGACTATTCTATATCTATCAATTAATTGAAAATTAACAACAGTTGTAAGAAATGGGCCTTATTAGTTTTCCCACTTCACAACTAAGAGAAATTAACCAGCTCACCCAAGAAATCCCATGTAGTAAATGATAAAGTTAAAGCTGAATTTCTAGTAGTCTGGCTCTGGCTCTGACATCTTACATGTGATTCTGATTCTCTTTATCAATTCATAGTATGTTTTTATTTTCTCAAAAACAAATACTTGCTAAATAGATTTGAATAAAATTTTAGTGTTCTGTTTGAGAAATAGCATCTTCTGAAAGATGATGAAGCAGGTTTGAAAAGTAGGTTTGAAAAATGATAGTCAACATCTCTAGTTTGAAGCATCATGGCACAAGTGCTGGAACCATTTGAACAAAGACTCATTAGAGTAAACTTTAAAAAATGCATCCTGGACATGACATTCTTGATTTTAATCAATTAAGTCAGTGGCCTGGCCAAATATCCCTCTGGACAATATTCTGTACCACAAACTAACTCTACCCTTGCAAATGACACAGTAACCCAGATACAATGCAAAAATAAATTCAAAGCGTATCACTGATACCCACTAAATTCACTACTTATAAAGACATTTAATAACCTGAATGTTACAGTAAGTCAGGTTTGGGACTCCAAAAATTTCAAGAATACTTTAAAGTTTCTATAATGTTATATATCTTCCCATAAATGTGGAAAAAAAACTTTGAAAAATGTAAGGTTGTATTCAAACACAGAGTAATATTTTTTACCATTATCAGAATCTGGAAACTCTCTGTTCTTCAACTCAGTGGACAGAAGTCTGAACATATACAACCCTCCTCTCCTCCAAGTTAAGTGGTTTTTTGGAAAGGAGACTCTTAACTCTACATCATCTCAGCTGCTCTGCTTAAAGCTCTAATCACTGTTTGCACTGCACTGTCTTTCCTCTCTGATTCTGCAGAGTTCCACCCTCTATCACGTACTCCCTCATCCCCTTCCCCCCTCCCGCGCTCCTCAACACAGATGCATTCACAGGCTCTGTCCCGTCACCCACAGCCTCATCTCCCATTCCAAGTACTGCATCAATGAGTGAGACTTTATAGTCACTCTACCTCCACACAGGATATGACATACCTGGGATGTGATTTTCATTCTATTTTTGAAAGTCAGAGAGCACGTTCCAAGATGATTCTCTAAAAAATGGTAACTGATTTTCTTTCAGAAAATTGCAGGGTATTTGAGGTCAATCTACTTGAATAAAATACTTGACTTTAATTTTTGAATTAATAGCTTAATTTTTGGCCTAACCAGTTATATATATTTTAAAGTATATATTTTAAATATCTTTAGAAATATTATACTATACATATTTTATAGTTTATGCTAATAAATATGCCTTGTCAGTAAGAATGAAATTTATTACTACTTTGCAGTTAATAATAAGAGTTGTAGGCCGGACACAGTGACACACACCTATAATCCAAGCGCTGGGAGGCTGAGACTAGGGATTACTTGATTCCTCAGGTTTGAGACTACCCCGGGCAACATAGCAAGCCCTAGTCTATTAAAAAAAAGCTGTAAATAATATGTATCCCCAAAAAAGACCTAGATTCTGTATTAAACTACACTAATTAAGTTCTTCAAATGTATTACAGAATTGTACAATGTTGCCTAATTCATTCATCAAATTCTCACATTGACCAAAGGTCAAGAAGAGACATCTAATATTCAAAACAGAATAGAAATTGAAGCATTCCATTCAGGTGATAGCCTGGTCTCTGCATGGTTGCCTTTGATGATCTACATCTTTGGTTGAGATGAAACAGACCTCTTCATGATGTCTACCTTTTATCAGGGTTTTTTTTGCTTTCCTAGAGCAATATGTAATATACTACCTCCTTTCACATATTATCTTTACAGTCCTGCTTATGTATGATATGTATGATTTTAAGTTCCCTCTCCATTTTCCCTCCATTCTGTCTAAGAATACTTCCATTTGTCTGTGTTCCTCTAAAACTGCAGTGCTTAGAATTGAACACAGTGTTCCAGATGTGATTTTACCAGTACAAAGTACAATGCAACTATTATCTTCCATCATCTAGGGAGCATACTTTTTGAGGTCATTTAACAAATAGAAATTTTAAAAAAGACTAAGTATTTTACTCACTGCAATGTACGTAGAAAGCACTGCAAAAATATTTTTGAATGTTGTTGAATGAATAACCAGAGTATTTTGTTTGTTTTATTGCTATTTATGTGTATTTTAAGAAAATTTGCAGAATGCACAGTTAGAGGTTGATGAGACATTTAATTCTATTTTACCTTTTTAGTATATTTGATATTTAGGACTTAACAAGGATATTGGACCCTTCTAAGGAGTAGTTGCATTAGCATCACATTAGTAGCCTCTTTCATTTTAATTAACTTTTCAAACAGGCTACTACAGAGTGATTCTTGCCTGAATAGAAATCTATTGGATAGCACTTATTCTTCAGAGCATCATTTTTCTAAAATAGTAACATACCAACCAGTGGATAAATAAGCAATATTATGAGACAAAGGAAAGTCAGAGAAACCCAAAAATGTCTAGCATTTTGTTTATAAGCCTCTGCTAGTTGCAGTTGATATCTATGGAAAATAAGAAAGCTATGTATTTGAATCTTGAAAATGTATGTATGTGCTATTGTAATTATTTGACCTTCTGTTTTCTTCACTGGATTCTTGCCCTTATTAACCAAAACCAACTTAGTCTATGATGTGCATTCTTTATTCCATTTCTTTCCCATTACATGAAGAGTTCTAAGCCTAAAAATGATAGTTTTCCGGGCATTAAGTCAAATGAATACTTGAAAATCTATACAATAACCAGACAGTTTTTTTTTTTTTGCCAATTACACAATACTGTTTAAAAACTGGAGGAAAATATCAAATTGTATTTAAATTATCATCAATAATGCACAACAAGCAACATCATCAAAATTACATTTTCACAAACATATAAATGTACCTATGGTTCTTTCCCTTACTTCATTTCAACAGATTGTTTTCAATTTTATTTTGTTTTTATTTGGAAAGTTGATGAATACATAGGTACTCATCCCAGTTGGGATTTAAACTTTGTTTTAAATACTTGAATAAGCCTCAGACTCTCTTTATCAAAATGATAGCATTTCAGCCTAAAGTTAATAACTCCTCAAACAGATGAGTTTGTAAAGTGGCAAAATCTGAAAACCCAGTGAGCAATCCTAGTATTAATACTGCTTTGAGAATTTCCAAACCTGGGTCCTCATGTAAATAATACATGTTTTATTAAGTTCCCTCCACTCTCAAGAGACTTTTTCCAACTTTATAGTATAGGGAACTAAAAAGAGCCTTTCAGTAAGTTCAGTGCTGTTCAAACTGGTTCAGTATCTCCCAGAAATATGTCCTTCCTTGAGTACAGAACACAGATGCCTTACAAAAGTACACAGGTGTTTTCATCATTTTAGCATTCCTTTTAAGATTTCTTTCTGGCTTTGACATTGCTTAAAAGTCAAAATGAAAAAGAACTCACTACCTGTCAAAGCAGGAGATTTTATTTTTAGAAAACTTAAAAGGTATTTGGGGGTATTCTTTCTCAATGTGCTCATTGATGCTTTCTCCCACCCAAGTACTAACCAGGCCCAACCCTGCTTAATTTCCAAGATCAGGCATATTCAGAGTGGTGTAGCCATAGACTCATTGATGCTTTCTTGCCAGGATCCATGCTCCTGTGAGAAAAACAGAGAGCTTTTCTTACATGGGGGCAGCCTTTACCACTATGAAGACAGGTGATATACCCCATTCTATTCTTGGCTGCAGAAGTTGGGAGGAAATTCATTTGGTTTTACTAAAAATGTTAATCTAGTTGTATTTTAGCTACTTCATACATAAAACCCAACAACCAAAAAATGTCTAGAAGATTATTAGAACTTACTGGGGGAATTTCCTTGAAAAAAAATATAATTTATTGTTTTTCAGTAGGTACACTTGGGTGGTAGATCATTTTCAGTGTAGCTCATTTACTTTTCAAATGACATGTATCATTTCTCAACAAAATCAAAATGTGTCAACATTTGATTGAGTTTGGCCAAGACAACAAGTTCTGCAGAATGCATCATTCTTCCTTGAAATACCTGCTAGGTTTTGAATTGGTTGAAAGACAGGACTATGTCTTTTTCTTGACATCATCAGTGCCATGTATATACCATGCACAAAACCAACTTCAATAAATTATTGCTGAATTTAATTTACCTGTATTTCCATAAATGGACAGATCACCAAAGAGTGGTACAGAGCAGAAAGGAGGCATCTGACTTACTTCAAGGAAGATTTTTTACATTAGCTTCTTCTAATTTTATCCTCCTGCTTATTAGAAATATCCTCAATAAGATGAAATTATCCTACACAGAGCAGAAAGAGGGCATTTGACTTACTTCAAGGAAAATTTTTTTAAATTAGCATCTTCTAATTTTATCCACCTGCTTATTAGAAATATCCTCAATCAGATGAAATTATCCTAACAACCCTTCTGGCAAATGATATCTAGGGACCACTACCTTAAAAGTTTATCCTTTTGAAGTATCCACATTCCGATAACCTAAGAATAAACAAAGAACATCCTTTCCCTTAAGGTCGGTGTACACTTTTACCATGAACTTCTAGGAAAAAAACGTTTACTAAAAGAGAAAACTTTAATAATAGAGATGTTTAAGTATTTTGGTGTTAAGTGTTGCCTAAAACCAGAAATCAGAGAAATCGTGCTCGCTTTGGCAGCACATATACTAAAATTGGAACAATATAGAGAAGATTAGCATGGACCCTGCGCAAGGATGACACGCAAATTCGTGAAGCATTCCATATTTTTCAAACTAAAAAGCTTCTGTACAGCAAAAGAAACAACAAAAAAAACTAAAAGAAGCCCAACTGAATGGGAAAAAATTTTTGCCCTCCACAATAGTGATAAGGGTTTAATAACGAAGATCCACAAGGAACTCACACAGCTAAACAAAACAAATCAAGAAGCCCAATCAAAAAATGGAAAGAACTAAAAAGACACTTCTCCAAAGAGGAAATACAAATGGCCAACAGACACATGAAAAATTGCTCATTATCACTAGCAATAAGGGAAATGCAACTCAAAACCACAATGAGATACCACCTTACACCAGTAAGAATGGCCCACATTCAAAGAACAGGCAATAACAAGTGCTGGTGAAGATGTGGAGAGAAAGGAACACTCTTACACTGCTGGTGGGAGTGTAAACTGGTCAAACCTCTATGGAAAGCTGTGTAGAGGACCCTCAAATTAATGAAAATGGATCTACCATTTGACCCAGCAATTGCTCTCTTGGGAATCTACCCAAAAGAGACCTCAATG
>PVHY01021201.1:0-24318 GCA_004024945.1 Uropsilus gracilis
GATTCATTTCCTGTCATTAACAGAGTGAAAAAATTGTCACTGACAGGTTCTTTATGCTGGAAAAGCACATTGTGCTAAGCACTCAATTTCCTGATGGATGGCATCAGTCCTTCTAGTTTCCTTTCAGCACCAGGGCTGCTGTGGGGTATTTCTAGACTCTGAAGCTATCAGAGCACATGCTATGTGGTGCAGGGGCTCCATGTAAGGTCACAGGAGCCAGAGGATATTATGTCATGCAGAACTGGCTTATAACAGTGACGCCTACGTTCTTTTGAACCATATATTGATAGTTAATAGGCTGATGCTCTATGGATCCTGTCTAAATACTCAGGGACTGGATTTCAGGTTGAGGCTTTCATGCTTAGAGTGCCTTGGGAGTGAGTCAGCTGGAAATAACACAAACAGAAAACAACAAGCAGCAACCCATCCGCCCACCAAAACACTGTAATAGATAGGATTTGTAGATAATTCTGTCTTGGGAGACAAATATGTCAGCTAGAACTAATATCATTTGCAACATATAGTTACTTTAGTTCATATTTTGATTTGGTAGAATTAATATAAGTCGTAGAATTCTGCTTTACAAGGAGGTCAAAGAAGCTAATCTTATTGTTACAACACTCTCAGGAGAATCAAGGTCGTAGCTGATTGCCCTTCTTACTGGAGGCAAAGGACCCAGTGCCTAGTGATGTTTAGGGATTTGTCTGGGTTAGCACAGAGAATGCTGGGTCACGGTGCACCTCTAATGACAGGTGTGCCCACTCACTACTGAGCCCTGCCGGCACTTGACGTCAAGACTCCTCCATCTTTTTGTTAGCAATATCTGAAAAATAGGCTGCAGAACGCAGACTAGGGTTCAGCCTTACCTGTTCTTGGGGTTTTCCAGGATTCATTTCACCACCACCAGAAGAGCTCTCTGAGGGCAGCCCTCAGTCCCTCTTTCTCAAGGAATTAAGATCAGGTTCACATACCTGATGGAGTCAATGATTGTTTGAAGTCCTCTCTGTGCAATGGCATGGATGCGGCAGACAGGGTGTATATTGGCATCTGGGTGGAGGGCTATATTATAAAAGAAGGTGCAGAGCAAACCTTTAGTTACAATATGATTTGTAGTCTCCAGGCACAATAAAATTATTAGCATAGGTGTACCCTCCCCTTTTTACAATTCTCACGATTGTCATTCTAAGATAGAAGATGACAATCAGAAAGAGGGTTTAATGTTTGCTTTGTAGCAGTCATCTAGAGGGAGTGACATCAGACTGCAGCACCCATGAGCCCATAAGCTCCTTTCCCTCCTCTGTGTGTGTGTCTGTCCTGCTTTTACCGTGTGTGCTTTTCAGTGTTAGTGTTACTTGGTATAACTTGGTATGTTACTTTTTGGGCACAAGAGCTAAACATATTTTCCATGTAAATTGATGGTCATTGTTTCTTTGCTTTATGCTGTTTAGTTTTTGTCAAGTTTCATGGGAATGCTCTACTTTCAAATCATGGGAGCAATGGGGAGGTGTTTCTCAGCACCTTAAAAAAAGGGTGGCTTATTATAAACAGGGGTTCACAGTGAGTAGGGAAAGGGACACAGGAAGTGTAGGAGTGTGGCTGAAGAGGACCTCTCTGCCTGGTGGCCTCCACCACAGTCCTGTTTATCATTGAAGAGATCTGATTTGGGCAAGGACACTGGTGAGAGAGAAAGACAGAGAAGGAGGGAGAGAAAGGGAGAGACAGAGAGAGAAAGATAGAGACAGAGAGACACACAGAGACCAAGAGACAGAGAAAGAGAGACAAAGAGAGACACAGAGAGGGAACATTAGAAGCTGCCGCTAATAGGGTGTAACTAGCTTCAAAGAAACCCAGGATCAGCTTACCTCAGATCAGAAAAAGCAATGAGCACTAACTGCAAAACTTCTCCAGGTGCTGTGTGAGAAGGGATTGGGAGCAGGAAGAAAACTGAGAGGAAAGAGAGAAGAATTTCAGAAATGCCCACCAGTGGAAAGGAGAAATTTATTCCTCCAATAATCTAGGAAAACTCTGGTGTGGTCTGAGTATTGCTACCATGGAATCACTGCTTAGAAACCCCATCTCAGGTCTTCCCCTGACCTGTTGAGTGAGAAATGTTGGGTGGGTGGGCTAATCCAGGGTTTGAATGCACTGAATCTTTGAGATACCTATTCTAAGACATATAGAAGCATCTGGGTGACCTCTGAAAAGCAGAGAGAGTAGCTTGTCACAGGCCTCTTTACACTTACTGATGTGATAAACACATGTGCCATACAAGGCAATAAATGTTAATGATATGACGGTGATGGCTGGATGCTTCTTGTTATATTGCTGGCACACAGGAAGACTTCATTTCCCAAACCCCCTTGTGCTAAGATTAGTATATGATTGGATTCTGACCCACATAATAGCATAGGAGTGAGGTAATCCAGGTCAAAGCCTTGGTCTTGACTGGTATTCTGCCAGTCTGCATGGGGCTAGGAGAAATCAACTTTCATTTTGTTAGGTAACTTAGATTTGGGCTTTTTCCCAGAGCAGCTTCTACTAATTATTTTGATTAATAGAGGCTATATGTAACAAAAGAGCAAGGACCAGTCCAGTTTCTGCTCATGATTACATCCAGGGCGATACACAAAATGCTAACATATGTCATGAGGGACCAACCCCCTGAACTCTGGATGCCATACTGAGTAAGCTCCTGGAGTCCCCTTGTATTTCAGCGTTAACCTTTGAGTTGAAGGATTTGGAGGACTTTCAGGGTTTCTGGAGGAAGGAGGCCTGGGTTGAGGTAATATGGAAGAGCTTCAGTATTTCAACAGCCCACACAGCTGTATTGGTACATGCCAGTGTATCATGAATGCTTAGCATAATCCTGGTGAAAGCAGGTTGAATTAGAAATCCAATCAATATTTTTAATTGAAACCAGATCATTTTAATATGACATGGGTAGGGTCCTGATTGAGCACCAAGGATACAAATTGTGGACATATGTTTGGAGTCCCTCTTGGTGGAGATAATCCATGGAATTGAGAGACACCCCTGTGGGGGCCAGTCCATCTACTTATTGCCCGAAATTGCATCTACTTATGGTCCCTCATAGACAAATAACTATGATGGACCCTTGATGTTTGTTGGGTCTCTGACTTTTTTTGATGTTTGATAAAATATGAAAGTTTGTTTTTTGTTTTTCCTGAAAGAGTGACATACAGACAGAAATACAAGAATGGGGTTACTCATTTAAGGCATTTGCCTGTTGCTTAGCTGTGTCTCCAGGAGTGAAGACTACAATGAGGAAGAGAACAGTTCCTGGAAGAGGCACAGTGTATGCCAGGATCCATTTATCTCTGAGCAAAGACATGTCTTAACTTGTAAAAATAGCCTTAGTGATACAGAGTAATGATGCAGTGGAAAATTGAATAGGTGCCAAAATGCCCTGGTGGGTGGAGTCTGAAAGACACAAGAGAAGTGAGATGCGTAAAAACGCAAATAGAGGAAGGAGCAAGGATAGGAGAGAAAAGAAAAGGAAGGAGACAAAAACAGTGGACTGAGAGAACAGGCCCATGTGACCTGCCAGGGGAAGCCCCCTAACGAGTGAGCTGGCAAAGGGCCATGGTGACTTGCCCCATGGAAGAGTGGCAGGTGTGAAGAATGTGGGACCGCAGCAAGGTGGCATAGTGAGCTGGTACCTGGAGATGGCCAGAGATTTGGAAAGGTGATTTGTGCATCAGCAATTGTGGAAGAAATTTAAAGAGACTTGGAGAAGCAGAGCAGCAGGGAACACTGGAAAGAGAAAAGGCAAAGAGAAGACACCAGAGAAAGACTGGAGTTTGCAGTGCCTGCCTCAGGTTTGGAAGAGCAAAGGGCACCATCTTGGACATGTGTCTTTGAGACCTTTGGGAACGAAAATGGTGACTAGGGTAAGATAACTGCCACTTTTGAGTGGCGCAGGTGAAGTGGACCTGTGGTTTGTGGTTAGCGACTTTTACCTCAGTGGACACGATTTCAATGGGACACTTGTGCAGCCTCTGTCCCTTTAAAGTCATTTGCTGGTTCTCAACGCTTGTCTTCTTGCCTGTTGTGAACTGCAGCAAGCAAACACAAAATGGGAAAAGGGGGCTATGGCATTGGATCGCAGTAGATGTTATCGTTCATGCTATTATATGAGTTTGACTTACACGCTAGGCCAGTGTATAAAAACCTGCAGATTATATCTACATACTTCCTTGTCTGTCTCAGTTTCATCTTAGAGAAACAAGGAGTTCTTCATGCTGCCAGAGCCTGTTTATTTTAACACCCACCGTAGGGGGACCCGCCTTCCTGTTCCCTTGCCGGGTATAGGAACTGTTAGATGGGGAGTCCCACAGACATAGAAGGAGGAATTTCTGGCAAGTGGGAGGTTGAATGATTCACTTCCTGATGCAAGAGCAGCAAGGGAAAATATCTCATTCATAAATGTCCCCCTACTTGGAACAGCGTGAGCTTTAGTAGGTTTTTATTCATGGACCACTCTCATGCCTGTGGCATCTTTGGTGTGGTTGGGCAGTGTGAGGGGATAGACTTTTAGTCGCAGTAGATTGTCCATAAGTGGGGGTCATGCAAGGACCAACATGAGGTATCATCTGTAAGCAGAGATCCGGGTGATGCTAGACAAAGTGAAGAGGCAGGTTTTCTAAGGTAACAGGACCTCAGATGTGATTCCCATCAAGATCTTGAAGCAATCACTCTTCTGGGAATCTACCCAAAGATTCCCAGCACCATTTATAATTGCAAGGACATGGAATCAACCCAAATGTCCAAAACGGACAAACTGGATGAAAAAGATGTGGACTTATAGACATAATGGAATATTACTCATCAATTAAAAATGACAAATTTGACAAATTTATGATAACATGGATGGACCTAGAAGAAATCATATCAGCAGAAACAAGTCAGAAAGAAAAAGACAGAAATCAAATGGTTTCACTAATAGATGAGATATAGGAAAAAGTTCAAACAAGTTACCAATCAAACTAAAGTACACAACTGGGGGAGGGGGTGTGGAGAGGATGGGAATGGTCAGGAAGGGGAGGTGATGGGTGAACCCTGGGGACTATAAAAATGTGAAATAATTATGTATGTAAATAAATTTGGTTTCTTTTCCTTTCTGACTCGTTTCTGCTAATATGATTTCTTCTAGGTCCATCCATGTTATCTCAAATGCATCAAATTTGTCATTTTTAATTGATGAGTAACATTCCATTATGTATATATACACCACATCTTTTTCATCCATTTGTCTGTTTTGAGGCATTTGGGTTGTTTCCTTGTCCTTGCAATTATAAATAGTGCTGCAGTAAACATCTGAGTACAGGTGTCCCTTTGTACATGCATTGAGGTCTCCTTTGGGTAGATTCCCAGAAGAGTGATTGCTGGGTCAAATGGTCATCCCATTTTCAGTAGTTGAGGGTCCCACACACAGCTTTCCTTAGAGGTTAGACCAGTTTGCATTCAATTGGTTTACTTACTCAGGTCACACAACTGTGAGTCAAAGCTTCAGAACTGAGGCAGAGCTGACCTCTGAGATGGAACTTAGGTTTTACTGCTCATCTGAAAGGAGGCTGCTCTTTCCTGCTGCTGATGTAGCTATAAATGGAGGCCCTGGCAGGGCCCGGAGGAACCCAAGACTCTGAGAGCTGGGGTTGCACCTGTCTACTTTTTACCAATTCCACTTTTGTGTTTTCTCTGGATGACACAGAAAGACTGCTGTTAAGACGTCAGAGCCAGACATCTGAGCTACGGGCCCCCGTCAATATCTGGCCACATGGCCTTTGACAAGTTGAGCCTCGGTGATCTCTTCTGTGAATGACCCTCATTTAGGCTTTTAGGCTGAAATGAGCTGATGTAGGAAGAGGAATAGACGTGTGCCTGACTTAAAGTAAGCCCTCGGAAATGTGAGCTGTGACCATGGTAGTGATAATGGCGTCTCTGTCACTATGAGCAGTCTGTGACTACACATTTTAACTTTTTTTTTCATCCCCATAAAGTTACAGAAGAAGAAAAAGGAGGAATTATGTTCCCTAAGTAAAGTAATTCTCTTAGAAGCTACAAATTCTGGCTTTATGCCAAGGGGACTTGGCCAACAAAGAAATCATTTGAAGTTTCTCAGCCAGCTTTTCTGTACATGGAATTCTGATCTACTACCCCCCACTGGCTCTCCAGAAACACTGACCTGAACTCTTTGAGGAGTTTGTACACAGCAGAACACCATCTCATCGACTCGGTTCTATACTTTCAGACCAGAAGCACTATCACATGCCACCTACTTGTATAGCTTTGCCATAATCATTATTTTCTATTTGTAAAGCACAGCTGCATCCAGCTTCTGATTAAATTCTTGTACGTCTGGGACAATCATGGTATCCGTGTGTAGGGAATATTGTCCTCCTATCTCAAATGAGGAAACTGAAGTAAGTTAAGTGAGTCAAGCATGACAACAAGCTCAGTTTTCACTTGAATGAGAGGTTCTTTCTTATGGGAGTGGGGAGATGGTACCAACTAGGGATACTTTGGGAGGTGTTGCACTTATACAGAGGCAGCTCTGGTGGACTGCCTGAAAGAAGAGTGAGGGTGGGCCATGCCTGAAGACCAGCTTGCTTGCTAGTGAAATCAGGCTCCTGGAGGACTGCGGAGGAAGTAAGCTGCAGGGTTGATGATGAGGGAGAATTTCCTCTCTTGCTGCGTGGCTGGTGAAACTGCAAACAAGTGCGGATTGTGAAAAGTGGTGAGAGGGGAGGCAGAGGGAGAAAAAAGGGTGGAGAGAATGGGCCAGATCACCCTCAGTTGGAAGTTAAGCGGAGCCTCAGCTCAGAACAGGAGACAGTTCGTGAATCAGCATGAAAAGTCCCTCGTAAAGGCCACATGTGCAGCCCCATGAAAAAGTTTATCCTCCAGATGTGACATTTTAATATGATTGGAACAAGTTCTGGCAGACTTGAGCCAGATGGGGTGGGGGTGGAGGTGACCTGTGAGCTCCTGCAGATTTTTTGTGAGGTGCAGAAATGTATACAAATTTGCCTCAAACCTCAGCAGACCAGTCCTTTCAGATTTTGTGTAGTTCTAATGAGAAAGCATTTTCACTTGGCAGACGTGCCAGGGCTGTGTGTCCCCAAAGTCCAGCAGCATTTGCCTGCTTGGTTTTTGAACTTGGAGAAGTGGCACGGCAATCTCCAGTAATCACAGGAGATTTCAGATTGCCAGTGGTTCAGACCAGAAACATCTTAGCACAGGGCTTAAGAAAACCTCACACTCTAATTATGTGCTGAAAAAGGTCATTGGGTGGAATTTCCTTAAGAAAGATTCCAGTGTCTCATATGGAGAGGCTGGCTGGCTGAAATGGTGTAGTAGACTTTGTTGAGACCAGCTCTTTTGCACCATTTCCAGGCATAAGTGGTGAAGAATTCTGTGGCCATTAAGTCTGTGTGATTTGGGAGCACTTCTGCTTTTTCTCTGTGTGGGGGGGGTGGTGCTTTGGGAAAGAGGATTATGAAAGAGGGGTATTTGTGGGAAAAGTGGGCAGATTCTGAAAAACTGAAAATAGCTGACTGGTTTTGGGGTTCATGGAGAGCTCTGTTGTGTGGTATCTTTGCAATGCTGGGTTCTTGAGCTTAATATTTAAGCTTATCTCATTTGGCCTTTGGGAATGGAGTGCCGACTCTCTCTTATGGATGTGTAGGTGGGAGCACTGGAGAACAAAACACAGTTCTTTTCCTCTGTATTCACACTGTTTTTGGACTAAAGAGGGTGGTCATGCCTTCGCTTGAGAGGGTTTGTGTATGCATGTGGGGGATGGTATTTTCTGTACCTTATACTAGATAGAGCGATGGTGCAGTGATTGTCAGTTCATACACAATCACTAAGAACAAGAGAAGGAGTCGATGAAAACATTAGTAGGTCACAGGTGCTTGAGGTCTAGACAGCAAATCTCTGAGTATTTCTGAGGCAGGATCTAGTTGTTATGTGCATGTGAGTGAGACTTATTTTTGGATTTATAGTCTTACGGACTATACATGTAGGACTCTGTGTACCTGTCACACCCAGAAGGAAAATAACTGTATGTTATTTTAGGTAAGTAGAATCTGTGTGAAAACCAAGATGCTTCACCATTGAAGTCATCTGCTAAGATAATATTAAGACATTACACTTACACATAAGAAGATGTTTATTAGGCTTCAGTTCCTGTTCCTTGTATGCTGTGTGTCCTTTTGCAGGCAAGGACTTCTTGGACCCAAAGTCCAAAACCTGAGAGCCCAGGCAACTGCCTTTCTGCTACTTTCCTTGACCTTTTCCCTCATTCAACTGCTCTCTTCCTCTTGTTCCTACCATTAGCAGCAACAAATTGTGGGAGCCTCTTGGGGTCTCCTCATCAGCTCTCTGGTTCCTTCATTTCTGGTAGAAAAGCTGAGGAGCTTTTCTAGGAGGAAATGAAAGACTTGTAGTTCCATTCTGTGGAAGGTTTTCCATTTGCTGCTGCTGCCCAGTGAGTAGGAGACGTAGCAGAATTCTGAATGCAAGTTTTTCAAATAATTCAACTTCTGCTCTCCTGGCTATGCATACCAACTGCACACGCTCACATTCTTGAGGTTGGAAGGAGCCCTTTGAATTGACCTGGCCAGCGAGCTGTAAGTGCTGGGCCTGGAATATCTATTTACCACTGGAGACCTTCTAGCGCACTCTGCACTCTGGGAAACATGCCTGATGGGGACTTGTGCTTAGGAACAGGCTCTTTCTACAGGCACATGAGAGGCAACCTGGATGACTCCTGAGTGACTAAGATTTTGGAGTTAGTTGTTTTAGAACACGACCTGCCATGACCTGAATATTTTAGACAGTTACCTTTAGGAGAATTCAGAGGCTTCTTTATTATTATTTTAGAGTTTCTAGAGAGACTATTCTACCTTAGAATATAACCACCTCCTCACAGTCCCTGCCTGCTCCTGATCTTTCCCATGCCTCTCTGAATCCAAGTGACTTAGGGCATATCATCCGTGATCTCTCTGAGCCTTTGAGCTTTAACTTTAACATAAGTTTTAGATGTAATGACTCCAGCTCCACAGGTGACTCTCCACGATGTGTGTCTGGTGAACTGGTCTCTGAAGCCCTTACTCTGGTAACCTTGATAGCCTGAAGTAAGCTTGGGAAAATATGTGGATCTTTCTGTGAGGCCACACCTGCTTCTATTTCTGCAAGTCTTATTATTTCCTTAAAAATTTGCATATACATATATACACATATATATACATACACATATATACACATATATATTTTTTCACATCTTTGTATTCCCCAGGGATCACACACCACCTCCCCTCTGTGATCACTCCCACCCATCCCTCCCCCTGAGTTGTGTACTTTAGTTTGGTTGTTAGCTTGTTTTGACTTTTCCTCCTGGTCTTTTGTTTGTTTCTCCTATATCCCATATATTAGTGACACCAGTTGGTTTCTGTCGTTATCTTTCTGACTTGTTTCTGCTAATATGATTTCTTTTAGGCCCATCCATGTTATCTCAAATTCATCAAATTTGTCATTTTTAGTTGATGAGTAATACTCCATCGTGTCTATAGACCACATCTTTTTCATCCATCTATCCATTTTGGGATGTTTGGGTTGTTTCCATGTCCTTGCAATTATAAATAGTGCTGCTGTAAACATCCGAGTATAGGTGTGCCTTTGTATAAGTACTGAGGTTTACTTTGGGTAGATTCCCAAAAGAGTGATTACTGGGTCATATGGTTGTCCCATTTTCACTAGTTTGAGGGTCCTCCACACAGCTTTCCATAGTGGCTAAATCGGTTTACATTCTCACCAGCAGTGTAAAAGTGTTCCTTTCTCTCCACATCCACACCGGTACTTGTTGTTGCCCCTTTTTTGATGTGGGCCATTCTTACTGGTGTAAGGTAGTATCCTATTGTGGTTTTGATTTGCATTTCCCTGATTGCTAGTGACATTTTGAACATTTTCCCATGTGCCTGTTGGTCATTTGTATTTCCTCTTTGAAGAAGTATCTTTATAATTCTTCTCCCCATTTTTGACTGGGCTTCTTGTTCTGTTTTTGCTAAGTTGTGTGAGTTCTTTATGGATCTTTGTTATCAAAACTTTGTCACTTTTGTGGAGGGCAAAAATTTTTCGCCATTCATTTGGATTTCCTTTTGTATGTCTTACTAATTCTGCCTTATTAATTCAGTCACAGGAAGTTCATTGGGACTCTCCCCCTGACAGGAATCCCTTGACACCAATGTATCAGCAATCACCCTCATGTCACTTAGTTTCATTTTAACCAAGCCCCAGTGTAGGCTGGCAGTGGTCACTTCTAGTTGGTGTTTTCTTGTTTATCGTCTGTCTCCCATTCTAGCAAATAGACGCATTGGAGCAAACACTTTGTCTTGTTCATTCATGACTGTATGCTCAGCACTTAAAACCCATCCTGGCCCATGTAGGCCTCAGCACTGGCTGAAGAGTTACCTGCTGTGCAGGGACTGGAGAAACACAAAGCTGGGGAGCTGCACCATGCATGAGCAGCCCTGGGCCTCCCAGCAAGAGAGCTGCTGCCTGTATGTGCCATCCCAGAAACAAGAGCTGTTTTTTGGGAACCCTAGTAAAAGCAGAAGCATTTCCCCTGCTGGTTCCTACACTGGAGAATGAAAGTCCTTGAATGAGTTCCCATCAAGATAAAGCTAGGGTGTGTGCCAGCAACAGATGCATGATCTGTTCATCTGTGGGCAGCCTGGCAGAAACGTGGAGACAAGAAAAGCTGGCCTGGGACCCCAGAAGTCTGTCCCTGTCCCTTGCTGTGGACATGGTTGTGAGTGAATTCTGCTTTGTTTATTTCCTTGGGATACAACACTTTGAAATAGAGACTTTTTTTTTTTTTTTTTTTTTTACCTACCTGGGGCTCTCCTAGCACCTTATCACCTGAGAACCATCCTCTTAATCTTTTGTGCCCCTCCCATCCCTGTCTTCCCCCTCCCCCCTCCCATACTCTATGCTTTCATTCTGCTCATCATTTTAATTTTTTTCTTGTCTGTTTGTTTTCCCTTTACCCCTCCTCTAAGTGAGACAATCAATAGTTCTCTTTTTCCTTCTGGGTTATTTCTGCTAGCATGATTCCTTCCAGCTCCATCCATGTTGCTGCGAATGACATGTTTGTCTTTTATGATTGATGAATAGTATTCCATCATGTACATATACCACAGTTTTCTGTACCATTCATCTATTTCAGGACATTTGGGCTGTTTCCATATCCTGGCCATATCCTGTTTTCATATCCTTGTAAATAGCGCTGCAATAAACATCTGGGTACAGGTGTCCTTTTGAATTAGAGTGTATATAAGATTTGGGTAGATTTCTAGCAGTGATATTTCTGGATCAAATGGCAGTTCCATCTTCAGTAGTTTGAGAGTCCTCCACACAGCTTTCCACAGCAATCAGTTTGCATTCCCACCAGCAGTGTAGAAGTATACCTTTAAAAGAGGGACTTTTAAGGAGATGTCTCCATTCCCAAGCTATCCACTATCTACATTTGCAGTTGGCAGAATTTCTAAGGGCATGCATGAATGATAGCTTCTTAAAACTTTACTCTACTTTTTCATGATCCACTATCTACTTCTTTTTTTCCCCTTCAGCCATATGTCTATGCAGTAATAGCCAGAAAGGGAAATAAGGTCTGGACAACATAATCTCACTTGGTTTCCTATAGGTGAGTATGTTAACTTTTTAAGTAGCATCAAGTTGTTGTGCAAGATGGAAAGGGTCAGTTTTGATGCTAGTGATATGAAGTATAAATGATAGTATGATGAAGAATGTAGTGGCTTTTAGCATCCCTGACATTCTTAGAAAAACACTTATTCATTGCTAAATAATTGATCTATTGGATAAAAATAATGCATTGCTATAGCCTGTGTAGAAGTTAGACGGAAAGCCGGCAAAGCAACTTGGGAATCACTTAAATTGACCAGGTGCTTTGAGGCTGCCCGTAAGTTTCTGCAGAATAAGTGAATCTGATGTCTAATTCAGAAATGATGATGAATTTATCTTTTAAAAATGTTGACTTCTGTGTAATTTTTGTTCATGAACTTGCAGGGTTTAGCCAACCTATGGACTCTCCCTTTCATGCCCAAGCTGTCTATAGCTGCACGTGGAGACTACCCATCGGCTCAGGCATTGGTCTCCATGTGAGGTGGCTGGCAGGCATGTTGGGCTGCTCGTCCTAGTGCAGAGACATGGGCTCAGCACACTCTCAGCACAAGGGCCAGTTTATTCAAAGTCCCACTGTTGGCAAAGCAGCAAATCGCCCCTTTGTGGCAGTTGGGGAAGTCACAATTGGTTGTCTGTTCCTTGATGGACATAATAAAGAGACAGGGTGGCCTCCTTACCCTGTGGCCAGGACAAGGATTCAGAAGCTTTGCCTCCTGTTTCCAGCTCTCCCAATAGTGAACCCTCATCCTCCAAGTCTGTCAGCCAAACCCTCTGTGACTCAGCTTCTTTCTTTGCAAATTGGGGTGGTCAGATTCATTCAGGAGCTGTGAGGCATATTTAAGGAGGACTTTGAAAATGCCAGCTCATGGAGAATGACTGGCTGTATTCTATCATTTGGGAACTGGCACAATGTTTGGGGAAGTTCCCTTCTTGGGGTGCAGGGTTATGGCTCTTGCAAAAGATAGGGCTGATCCCATATTGAATTCCTCTGATTCTTTCCCTTCTCTGGGCCCCATGCTCAGAAACCCAAAGTCTTACCATGTCCAAATTCTCTTTGTATCACTCTGATTTTTCATAAAAAACTTACTTCTAAATATCAAAGAATTTAACAGATGTTTTGCACAGAATATGGTAAGTAAAACATTAGCTCGATTAAATACATAATTTTGAAAATAATTGGGGGAATGAAGTTGAGAACAATTTGAATTAGAAGGATCTATAACTGATTTAACCTACTGGTTATGGGGACACACACTAGTTTCTTTGTTGGTGCCTCGCTATTGCTCTAGTATTTCTGGACAATGATCTGGTATAATAGGTCACACACTTCCTTTGAACAATATAGCCCCAAAAGAAATAAAGGATGATCTACTTAAACATGTCCATAGCTATAAATCCATTTATACATGGGAGCTAATTTGTGGCAAATGAGTCAGAATTAAAGTAAAAAAAGAAAAGTTTTTTTTTTTTTTTTAATAAATGGAGCTGGGAAAACTGGAGACCACATGCAGAAGAAGGAAAGTAGGTCACTATCTCACACCAGACATAAAAATTATTAAAAATTTAATTTCCAGGTGCACATGCACCTATGTGAAAGCATAGATTAAGTTCCTTAACACAGGTCTTAGCAATGTCAGTGTCGACTTGTCTCTAATGCCAAAGGAGACAATGAAAAAAAAAATTACTACCTGAAACTACAAAAGCTTTGGACAGCAAAAGAAACTATCATCAAAATGAAAAGATACTTCACTGAATGGGAAACTGTATTTGCAAGGTATACGTATAACAAGGGGTTAATATCCAAAGTATATAAAGAATCCATATAACTCAACAAAAAGCAAATCACCCAGTTAAGAAATGAGCAGAAGACCTGAATAGATGCTTGTCGAAAGAAGGCAAATAGATGACTAATGGGAACATGAAAGGAAATTTTTCATCACATATCCTTAGGGAAAAACAAATCAAAATTACAAATAAGGACATTCAAATTGCTTCATATTGGTTAGAATGGCTATTTTCAAAATGAAAACAAACTAGTTCTGACAAAGACAGAGACAAGGGATGGTCTATGTTTCTATGTCTATTTTTATCACAACATTGTTTTCAATAAGACAAGATTGGCCCTAAGCATCTATTGTTGAATCAATTAAAAAAATTGGTATATATATATATACACCAAAATTTTTTTAATATATAATATATGTATATATATAATGGAATATTAGATAGCTATGAAAAATTACCTTTTGTAACAACATGGAAGACCCGGAGGGTGTTATGCTAAATGAAATAAAGTAAATGGAAAAAGATAAATGCTATGTGCTTCAGTACATTTGTGGAAACTAAACAACATAAAAGAAGAAACAAAACACACTTTTGAATTCTGATAATAAAATGATGGTTATTTTCCATAGTGAGCTATGGGAAGAAGGTGAATAAATTGGATAAAAGAGATTAGTTATAGGGTAGAGAATAAAACCTAGTGTTTCGATGATATTATGAATGTGGTATATGAAGAGATCAAGTCATGCTGTACAACTGATACCTCTGTAAGATACTTAATTTTGCCTCAGTAAAAATTTACAAATAGAAATAACTAAAATATATTTAAAAACAAATGCTGTTGACAGTTTTGTGTAACAACTAATATATAGGAAAGAGAACTGACACCCAAATGAAATGAAAACTGACACCTAAAAGAGAAATGACACCAAATGATGAGTCATGGTTAAGTAAACTCTTGCTCTTTATCATGGAAGATACATTGTATCAATGAGACTCAGAATAGGGGCCTGGAGAGCGGGGATTACTCAACCATTATTCTCACAAAGTTTTTGTCATGGGTACAAGCTTGTCACAGAAAGGCTAGAAATTATTGTTGCATAAAATTTTTCATATTTAGGCTCATGCAAAGGTACAGTGATTATTCTATAATATTTACTGAAAAACACTTTAGAGTGACTTTATAAAAAGGCAGATAGAAAGTCACATGACCCTCCATAGTGCTCCTTACCTGATGGAGAATACTGGATGTTTCACTTTTTATTTGTTACAGAACATGGTATTTTATAATAAAATGGTGATAATAAAGCTGACAAAAGAAGTCCCAACCAATTTTAGTGTATTTCTTTAGCATAGAAATGGGGATAGAGAACCTTCACGCAGTAAGTACTCAGTGTACCATGGCTGAAACTTGTTGAATGACATACAGTTACAACAGGAATAGGCTGCTGATGGTTGCAGGCTAGCCTGACTCACTAATACAGAACCATCCTCTTCCATCTCTTCTCCATAGAAATAGTTTTATCCAGGTCAGGTTTCCTTATACATAGAAAGTTCTTAAGAAATGAATACAGTGCTAATAGTTCTGAGATCAAATGCTTTTGATGTGAAAGTCCTTTATTTGTCATTCCAATTCTGTGGTCAAGATGCCTGTATAACTGCCTTCCAGTAGACCTTGTTCTGGCTAAACAACAGTGCATGGAGGATGATGGCTCCTTGTTACCACCCACTGTATGTGTAATGCCCTGGAGTGACCCACAGGATAATGGAGTTATCCAAGGACTTTATTTATTTTTTATTATTAATCATTTTGTTGTTTACATATATATATATATATATATGTTACATCATTGCATCCTCTGGGTTCTCCCTTTACCTTATCAGCTATGCGCTTTCATCTTGATCTTCCTGTGCTCCTGCTTTGCCTGATCTTTCCCTCCTCCTTCCCACCTTCCCTTCTCTAGCTGCTTGCCCCAGTTCTGTTGTTAGCTTGTTTTGATTTTTTTTCTTGGCCTTTTGTTTGTTAGACTTATCTCACATCTATTGGTGAGACCATCTGGTTTCAGGCTTTTTCTGCTAATAGAATGCCCTCTAAGTCCATCCGTCTTATTACAACTGTGCTATATTTGTCAGTTTTAATTTCAGAATAATATTCCATTGAGTACATAGACCACATATTTTTCAACCATTCCTCAGTTTTGGGGCATTAGGGTTATTTCCATATCCTGGCTATTGTAAATAGTGCTGCAATAAACATGGAGTACAGGCGTCTTTTTGAATTAGTGTTCTTTGGGTAGATTCCCAACAACCAAAAAAAAAAAACCTAAGCGAGTGAGAAAAAAAATTTTGCCCTCCACACAGTTCATAAGGGTCTGATAACAAAGATTCACAAAGAACTCATACAACTTAGCAAAAACAAAGCAAAAAGCCCAATAAAAAGATGGGCAGAAGAACTAAAAAGACTCTTTTCCAAAGAGGAAATACAAATGGCCAATCAATCAGCTTAAGAAAAAAAACTCATAGCTAATAATCAGGGAAATATAATTCAAAACCTCTCATACCAGTAAGAATGGCTCATATCAAAAAAATGAGCAACAACAAGTGCTGGCATTGATGTGGAGAGAAAGGAACACTCATACACTGCTGGTGGGAATACTAACTGGTCCAGCCACTCTGGAAAGCTGCGTGGAAGACCCTCACACTACTGAAAAGGGAACATCTGCAGACTAACTGAAACAGACTGAGTAGTCCCGACTTCCTCACATCATCAGTTGAAATTTTTCCTGAATTAAACAAATACCCCCTCTACACACACACACACACACACACACACACACACACACACCCCTTCTAAGGCAGGGACAAGGTGGATCTGGAGACTAGAAGAAGAATATGACTTTCTCTTGTACTCTTGGGGCTGACAACTGGGTCAGAGGGTAGAAGGGAGTTTCTGAACACAGTATGGTTAAGAGATGGAAACTCTCTGTCCAAGCTGCTTGCACTGGCGTAGTTATGTGATAGCTTCTTCACCATGATGTGAACCTCTGTGTGTATGTGTGGGTGCTGAAATCACCCTGTAACTGAGTGCAGTCACCCTGGTGGTACTGGCTCCATTGAAGTGAAGTGAAGGGAGCTGATGTAGCAAATATGGAGAGAGATTCTCCCTAAGTACTGGACACCTGAGCCATTTTAGTTTAATCAGCAGAGGTGGCATCTCAGCTCAGATTTCCTAGAAAACAGCCTTAAGGAAAAGCTTATAGGACTTGGTGTGCTTGATAGAGGTGGCACCATGCCAGGGAAGCAAGAGGAGGGAAAGGTGCGAGGCTGGAAAGAGAGAGAAAGTGGCAGGGAGGTGTCTCTGGGCAGCCAGTGTTCACATCAGTCACAGAGATAGGATGGGTGCTTCTTGGGTGGAGGAGGTCTTCAGAGAAGCTAGAGTCATTGGCCTGCACTTTGGGCTATGAAGTGACCACTCTGGGAAGGTGCAGCATCCAGGGCCGTGTGGCTGTTGGTTGTGGGGGAGGGGAGAGTACCAGCAGCCGCAGCAGCAGGTGCTTGGATCATATTCTGAAGCCATCCTGAGTCACTGCAGGCTCCTGTGCCAGGAATCCGGGTGCAGAGCATGTGCCAAGGTGCAGCAAGAGCAGCTCGGACTGGGTTGAGAGCAGGTGGATGCTCCTCTGAGAGCCACAGTGCTTCATTCTGCATATAGTGGCTGGGAGGCTCTGTCTCTGTGGGACACAGACACGCCTCACCCACTGCCGTGTCCCAGTGGCCGACATGGACTCAGTGGATCTCCAGGGTCAGCACTGCATCACACATCTAGCAATGATGGCACCAGAAAGATTGACGATCACAGAGGATGCTGAAACTGACTTCATGTTCTTCTTTCCATCCTGTGATCACTGGGACTGAGTCCACCTTTCTTGGGGTGCTGGACTTGTCACGGTAGATGGACGCTGGAGGCATTTATTATAGCGCCATAGTGAAAAGTGACCGATCTGTGTCTCAACTTAGGTGTGAGCTATCCAAGATCGATGATCCTCCACCCAGTTTGGTCAAATCCATGTATTTTGTTATCAAGGTTCCAAAGAAGGAACCCCAGAGTGAAGGAATAAAGGAAGGGGGATGTGCTTTTTAAGTGTTGCTGGATGATGACTGAATCTAGCACCAATGTCATAGCACAGATGGTATTATTTATGGGAGGGCTCAGCTTTCAGTGCCAATGGGACCACACTGGGACCTGTAACCTTCCTATCAGTAAGTTCTTTGCTCATGTGAGCAATGGTATTTATTTTTTATGTATAATTTTATTTATTTTTTAAATTGATTGCTCACACACATATATAATGGTCCACCATGAGGTTCTCCCATCATCTTAACACCTCTGAACCATCTTAATCTCTTGTGCTCATCCCTCCCCCAATTTTACCCTCATCCCTCTCACTTGCTCTGTGCTTCAGTTCTGTTGACAATTTAAAAATTTCCTTGTCCATTTGTTTTCCCCACATCCCTAATATATGTGAGACCATCAGTATTTCTCTTTTTCTTTCTGGCTTATTTATGCTAACATGATTCCCTCTAGTTCCATCCATGTTGCTGTGAATGATGTAAGTTTGTCTCTTTTGATTGATGAATAATATTCCATTGTGTACACATACCACAACTTTCCGACCTATTCATCTGTTTGTAGGCATTTGGGTTGTTTCTACATCCTGGCTATCATGAATAAACATCTGGGTACAGGTGTCCTTTTGAATGAGTGTTTTTGTGCCCTTTGGATAGATTCCCAGAAGTGGGATTGCTGGATCGAAAGGGAGTTCCATTTTCAGGAGTTTCAGGATCCTCCACACAGCTTTCATAGTGACTGGACCAGAGTACATTCCCACCAGAAGTGTAAGAAAGTTCCTTTCTCTCCAAATCCATGCCAGCATTTTTTGTGCAACACTATTTTGGGGAGTGATATTTAACCTGAATGACAAAGTAGTGTATGGTGTGAAGGGTGATTGTGTTCTCACAGTCAGTGCTTCATAAATATTTACTAATGACTGAATTATCTGTGGTCTGTGGCTTAAGCCCAAACTTGAGGTTTTATGTTGATGCTCTGTATGTTTAAATGTGAGGTTAGAGTCAATCAATGAACTTTTCATTTAGACACTCTGGCATTTCTCCCTTGAGCTCCATCAGTCAAGTATATGATAGATCAAATCCTAAATTCCAAACACTTTCCATCTGAAAGACTTGCGGTATCTTCTGGTTTATGAGGCCATGAGGACATCTCCTATGCAATCTGTTTAACTGGCTTAGTCATCATGGGGAATTTATAGCTGTGGCTACTTGAGAAGATAATAGTATAGCTACTAGCCACAAAATGAATAATTGATTGAAGTGCGTATTGTTTAGGACCCAGTCAATAAAGACAAGGAAAATATATGTTTTTGTGTTTGTAGAAGTAGTCTCATTTCATTTGGAGAGGGAATAATAGGTCTGTAGGTTTTGCTTGTTTGACACTTATTTCCTATCGCATGGCATTTTATTCTGTGTGAAGGCTATTCATTTTACATCATTCATAGTCATATAGTCATATAATTTTACATTCATATATTGGTATTCTTTTGACATCACTCATTTTTCACAGATTTTTAAGCTCCTGAAGATTAGTGGCTATTTTAATTTCTGTTATGTCCCTTTCAGGGTTTGAATTTAATAATAAACTGTGTCTCAATGTCCTAAGAGCTGAAATTTCTAGTAAATTATCCCAAGTAGCTAGATGTGTTCAATCACACCCTTAGAAGTACTTGGGTACCTTGTCTTGAATCACACCTCAGTAGAGAGTCATATAAGTTACTTCCAAGCAGGTGAACATCTTTGAATACTGTATAGGAGGATCCCTCTGGGAGAATCACCATCTATGTGATGTCTATGTGAAGTCTCTTAGCCACACTGAAGTTCCCTTGTGTGGGTCCTTGTTTACAATGTCACTGATGACGTTTGCAAGTATCCTGCATCTTTGAAGGCTCCATAACTGCCTGCATTCCTGCTTCCTTTGGGGAGACTCCTTTACCTGTGTGGCAAACATTGGTTCATGAGCTACTCTGAAAAACTGGGTTGAGCCCAGGAAACTGACATGACTGAAAAGTACTTTTAGAAAGAAAATCAAGGGACCCAAATTCTCATGGGGTCAGTTTTTATTATTATTTTTATTTTTTATTTATTTTGTTTTACATCATTATCTATGGTGTTCTCCCACTACCTTAGCGCATGTCAACCATCATCTTAGTTTCATGCCCCTACCACCCCCGATCCCCCGCCTCCTCTCATGCTCTATGCTTCAATTTTGCTAAAAATTATTTTCAATTTTTCCTTGTCTGCTTGATTGTTTTCCCTCTGTCCCCCATATAAATGAGACCATCCAGTTTTCTCTTTTTCTTTCTGGCTTATTTCTGCTAGCACAATTTCTTCTAGCTCTACCCATAGACCATGATGGAATCCTATTCATCAAGCAAAAAAGACAAACTTACATTATTCGCAGCAACATAGGGTCAGCTTTTAAACTGAGAACCGCTAGTCCTCATTCTATCCTGCACCATCAGCATCCAGGTTTCTGCTGGTTCTAGAGCTGTTCACACCTGTGACTATCTCCAGTCTCATAAGAGTCAAGGCTTAGCAGATAGAAAGGTTCTGAAATTTAGATGAAGTCTTTTTAAGCTGTTTTTACATATCCTGAGCTGTCTCTTTTGTCTGGTCTGTTTCCTCTGCTTGCCTTGAGCGACAAGCAAGCTGGGATCAGGTCAGTCAGGACACTGTTGGTCACCTTTCAGCCTGAAGGTATATTGAATTTGGGGGTGTGGGGGGCTAACATAGATATCCAGCCATGAGAGTAAGGTGTCTGTTGTCATGTGTCATACTGCTTTTCTCTGAATTGTGAACACACCCAACCTCTTAGAAGGATGGAAGGACTTCTCTGGAACCTTTTCTGGATTCTGAGTCACTGTCCCTGTGGAGACAGCACTCTCCTTCAGAGGACCCTGCCCACCCAGGTGGAGAGACTCTTGATACAACAGGCCTCTCTCTGCCCCGCCCTGTCATGAGTATGCATGATGTGGGTATTATTAGGTCACAGAACAGATGCTATTAATCATTTCATCACCAGGGGAACTGCTGTACTGTACCACATAACAGGAGTACAATGCATGGTCCACACGTGGAGCTGGTCATTTTTACAAAGCAAGAGACTAGAAAGCAAGGCCTCCTGCAATGCCCAGATACCTGCCTTCTGCTGGAAGCTGGGCTTTCTCTGGGACAGAAGTTATTTGCACAGGAGGACTGGCTTTCTTGTGCCAATGACGATTAAACAATGACAACTAGAAAGCAACCTCAATGCAGCATGCCTGCTGCCATTCCTCATTATAGTCAGAATGTCTTCCATGGCCCAGGGGTGGTATTTTTCCTTGTTGTTATTGGTTTAATTATGGCAGTGCCATCCTCTGAGAGAGAACTAATTAACCTTCTGTCAAGACATCAGCTCTGCTGTATTCTGGGGGACATTCACAGTGCTGGTGCTGTAGGTTTCAGGGCAGATTTGTAAAGGTATTTTTTTGTTTTGTTATCATGGCTGACCCCTGGAGAAGAAATAGTTTTCTAGTTGATACAGATGGGGGCAGCTTTCTGAGGATGATTTGCATGTTGTATTGCTGTTTGTGATTGTTACAGATAAAAAGATGATCAAAGGAGGGCCCCTCAGTGAGCCACAGACTACATTGATCACAGGAGTGGCTTCTACCTGATGCATGAAAAGGAGACATTGAAAAGAGGGAAGGGGGTGGGGAGGGAAGGGGGTGAGAAGAGAGAGGGGGGAGGGAAAAAGGGCCTCTCTAGTCCCCAGGCCTACAGAGTAGGATTGATTCTTGTTGTTGAGATGACATTTAAGGTTCTCAGAGGCTGTGGGAGAAAGCCCAGAGCAAGTCACACTGAGACTGGCAGGATTTCAAAGTGCAGGTGTCAGAGTCACGCTGTGTTTGAAGAGCCTGGGTAGCTCTGTCCAGTGGGTCACTGGGTGTGCACCACTGTCTGCTGTGGGGGCTTACCTGGAGCAAATGTTTAGATCTTTATGACACGAACTGCTTTAGCATTCTTCCCCATGCCAATTTGTATCCCAAATGTTTTTTTAATCTGTTTCTTCTTAGTCTTACTCCTTATGTCATCTTATATCCTTACTATATATGATAGCTGTCTAAACTCCTTTCTGAAAGAGTATAAGGTTTAACAGGGAAAATTTTCACAATACTGTAAGGTAAATGTGGTCACACTCTGTGTTTATTAGTTACCCCCTTTACTTTATATCGGAGAAGTCACTTGTCCAGCTCACAGACCGACCTATTATGTGAAAGAACTGGGTCTTGAAACTAGTAATGGAAGAAAAATCACTACAATCAAAAGCATATTAATGCATAGCTTATACTGGAGGGGGTAGGTAAAAGGTCACTGTACCCTTTGAACAAAGAGAAAATGAGTAGAAAGGAACATTGTCGCCTATGTGATAAAATCAGAAGCTAAGTTGGACATGGATTATAGTGGTACTATTTGTGTAGAGTCCATTACATGAATTTTTGTAATGTTTTGTTATTTCACAAAAGTTTAGAACACAGCTGAGCTAGTAACCCAAATCTTATTTTTTATTAATTATATGTATGTATATATTTCTCTTATATTGTCCATTCCTAAGTCTCCCACAACTATATCACCCATGAACCATCATCATGCTCCCTTGTGCTCATCCCTCCCCTAAGCGTCCTCTCTCTCGGCCACTTGACCCCTTCCCTTGCTGTATGCTTTAGTTTTGTTATCAATTTGTTATTTTTAGTTACTTTTTGGGGTCTTATTTGGTTTTTCTACATCCTGAACACAAGCAATACTGTCTGGTGTCATTTACAACAACATGGATTGGGCTAGAAGGAATCATGCTAGTCAAAATAAACCATTCTTTTAAATTGGACCCTGTGTGAGAATGACTTGACCCCCATTACAACTGTTTCTAAGTAGTAGATTCTTTTGGACATAAGGTGATATGTATCATGTTAAAACACTATCTTCTCTGCTGAACTGAAACAAAAATAGCCTTGCATCGATTGTCAAAGGAAATACATGACTGAATTATATTTTCTTAACAAACAATACTGGAGTACGCATTTATAACAGTGCCATCTTTTCCAAAATTTGAGATCTCTGGGAAAAAAGCCTTAGCATTAGCCATCCCCACCTCCCCCCATGTATACATGAGAACACTAAAATAAAGAGAAGGAAGTGACTTAGTTACCCAAGTTCATGCTTACCAGACTCACAAATGTTTTCCAATGAATTGTGTACTACAAGTCACATGGGCTTTGTTAAATCAAACATAGTACCTTCCACTTAACACATCTTCTCAGAATGGTGATGCAAAACCATGTCCACACTAGTCATTAATTACCAACTGTATCCTAGCAGAATGATTACGAAGATCACCTATCTCACCCTAGAAGTTAGAGAACTACTTCTGGGAAGAAATGGTTTCTAGCTTTGGAAGCAATGCCCCATCATTCTAATAGAGTTCCTTTCCAAGCAAAGGAATAGTGAGATGATTTTTAGAGCTGTAAGGGCACTGAGAGAGACCCTGAACCACGGACATGGCATTCTCTGCAGCTGTCTCCATCTCAGTCATGTTTACAAGAAGACACTGATGCTGTTTCCATCTTCTCTTCTTTCTCTATCACTCTTTTGCCAGAAAGGTAGGATCTTTTCTCTCTTCTACAGAAACATTTCCATTTGGGAGCTCTCATTATAGTTAACTTGATGACTAGAAGGGCATCTCTCAACTAAAATGTGAAGCCTACACCAAGGACTTTGTTTGTGTGTGACGTGCATCTGGTGAGTAGAAAAGTGAAGTCTTCTGGTCTAGTTGCCATGAGGGGTGAGGGTAAGGGTGTTATCAGGCACCGTATTAGCCCTGGCCCCTGGCAGAGTATGCACTTTCTGGATTATGCTGGTTACACTTCTATTTTATCTTAATTTCTAAGATACTTATTTTTGGCAAAGAAATAGCCTATGATTAAAGCCACTTGCCAAGTTTAACAAAGGTTCTCATAGTGTGGTCTAGAGTAAGGGTGTTAAATACCTGGGAAAAGATGGAACTCTCTCCTGAATTCACTCCCCTATTTCCTGCTAAGCTTCTTGTGGCCTTGTGCTCCCCGCAGTATCTCTGTTGTGTAAGTCTTTACCAGCTGAGAACAGGCAGATGTTAAAAATGTCATCCCATTTGGGTTGAATTTGTCTGGCCTCTCTTCAGATAAATTCTTTACAGGTTTCAGGTTTGGGGAAAATGTCCAAGACTTGTAGAGCCCCTTGTCCCCTTGACCCTTAACCTCTGCATTCATTTGGGCTGCTCTAACAAAGTCCCAGACTGGGTGATTGAAACAACAAACATGTGTTTGTCCAAACAAACACACAGCAGACATCTTTACATTTCTTTCTTTTTGTAAAATTTTGTAATTTATTATTTTATTTATTTCTTACATTTATTTCAGGTGTTTCTTTCTGGAGACTGGGAAGTTCAGAATCAAGGTGCCAGTAGATTCGGTTCCACATGAGGGTCTTGTTTCTGGGTTACAGAGAGCTCTCATCTTACTGTCAGCTTGCTGTGTGCTCACATGACAAAGTGTACATGTATTCGAAGGTGGGGAGGGAGGGAGAGAAGGAGAGAGAATACATGTGTGGTATTTCTCCCCTGTCTTCTTTTTATAAGGGCACTAATCCCCTCCCTCCCTCCCTCCC
>PVHY01021202.1:0-24337 GCA_004024945.1 Uropsilus gracilis
AAAAAAAAAAAAAAAATGTCTTGGACAATCTTAGTCTCTTGCTCTCTTAGTCTCTTCCACAGACAGTTCAGAAATACATTAGCAAATTTTATTTACAACTCCTTTAAACTATTTTAGACATAGCTTTCTTTAGTTTTTTGACAATATTTATAATGGTCAGTTAAAAGTCTTTGTCAAGTATGTCTGATACCTGGATTTCCTTAGGCACTGTTTATATTGACTATTTTATTTCTTGCATATGGGCCTTTCTTTCTTGTTTCACTGAGTGTTAGAACTTTTAGTTCAAAACAGGACATTTTAAATATGGAAATCAGGTTTACATGAAGATTCCAGGGTTTATTGTTGCTTCTGCTGCTAATGCTATTTGTTTACCTGTGTTAGGCGGCTGTGACCTCCAGTACTGGTGTTGATGCATTAAAATAGCTATTGTTAGCACTGGTGGGTGGAGACTTGGAGAAGGGAAATTAAGCCTTCTTTGAAGAAAAGAGGATTAAAGGATCAGGGAAAAAAGAGAAAAAGACAGGGAAAGAGACAGAACAGGGGGAACAGAACAGAGTGAAGAGAAGGGGAAAGGAAGGTGCACAGAGGAACAGCAGAGAGGGTGGAGACCTCAGAGCTGCCACTGCCATGTGGGGCAGCAGGGCAGGGAAGGAAGCCAAGCCATGGGCTTCCGTCCCCAGCCCGGGCCCATGAGGAGCCCAGGGAAGCATGTTGGAGAAAGTTGTGATCTGTGTGAGATGTCTTGGAAATGTGATACTTGAAAACTTGGTTTGATTTTGAAACTGCAAAGTTTGGAAGTCTTCTGGAGAACTGAAGATAGTTTGCTGTGTTGTCGTTTCCAGCATGAGACGTCTGAGGTGCTTGCTGTGTTGCTGTATTAAGTGAGTTTTGCTGATGCCGGGACACTTTGGAGTTGGAATTGAAAGAATGCCAGAGCTGTGCCTTTTGGAGAAGAATTGATGATGCCATCCTGGTTTTCCTCATTGGATTTGAATCTTCTGTTTTTGGAGAAGGATTGACGACTCCATCTTGCAAGAGTGCCATCTTGGCTTCTTCTGGCTTGGAGTGAGTGGAGCTGTCTTTGAAGAAGGAGGGGCAATGCCATCTTAACTCCTTCATCCAGCTTAAGGTTGGGCTGTCGCCATTTTGTAGACACACATGGCTCCTGAAGCCGTGTGGGCTTTGGACTAGAGACTGGACTATGTGGTAAGATTACTAAAGGGGTTCCCTTGTATCCCTCAGTGACTCTTGTCTCATTTGTCTTTTAATAAGTAAATTTATTTTTGCCTCCCTCTTAAGGTTTATGTGGTATTGCTACTGCATGCACGGGCTGGGAAGAACCTGGTGTGTGGCTGGCTTTACAGGGCCAACTGCTCCTGTTTCCAAGTTTGGTTAAGCACCCCGTTTTGTCTGTTTTCGCCACCCGATTTCAGCTGGACAAAAATCTGTAAAACCTGTATTATTTGTTGTGTGTGGCCAAGTAAGTCTTTTTGGTTTTCAGCTAATTATTAGATAGAGCTTTCTTTATATGCCTTAAACCAGTAAGAATCTCACCCTTTGTTAGGGGATTGTGTGTATGTTAGGGAATACTTCCAGTGTTCTGGCAATTTATAACTCTGACTTAGCTTTCACTCCCGGCTTGAGCAGATTCTCCAGGTCAGTCAGCAGTGAAAGATCAGTCCTACACAGCCCATGGCTACACATTGTATCACCAGTAATCTGTCAGAGAATTTCCAAGTTCTCTACAGATAGTTCATTCCCCAGATTTTCCTGCTTTTCTTCTCTCTTTCTCTCTCTCCTTCTCTCTCTCTCTCTCTCTCTCTCTCTCTCTCTCACTCTCACTCTTTCTTTTTTTCCCTGTGGTTGTCTGTTGTGGTGCGTGACTTTAATCTCAGCCTACAACAGGAGGCTGAGACTGGGAATCGCTTGAGTCCACAGGTTTGAGACCCACCCTGGGCAACATAGGAGATCTAGTCTCAAAAAATAGCTAGGCGTGGTGGCTCATGCCTGTAATCCCAGCTACCTGCGAGGCTGAGGCTGGGGATTGCTTGAGTCCAGGGTACCCCAGGCAACAAGAGTCTGCGGTTCCCATAATGAGACCTAGCGTCAAAAAAAAAAATGCCATAGGAATAGTGTAAGCTCTAAGTCACTTCAAATAAAAACAAGTCCCATGAGTGGGGCTTTCTAGGGTGTTACCATACAGATCAAATTGTAACATGTCTCTGGGGGTGGTGTATTTTGGAGTGCCCCAAAATCATTGTCTCTTCTACTGGTTGCAAGAGTGCTGGTTTTCATGGCAACTGTGGATCTAAGGATACTGACTTTCATGACTACCCCAGAGCTGGGGAGAGGGTTATGGGAATAAGGCAAGTTAAAAATATCAAATAGTTTATAGTTGTTACTGAGAGTCTACAGTTTTTTCTTGAAATAATCCTCAGATTGTTGCAGTTTTAAAATCAGGTAAGAAAACAAGCAAAGCAAGGAATGTAGCTAAACTTACAAGCAGGAAAAGCCTACCCTTTAAATTCAACCATTCTCTAGGTTTGCCCCAGCTTGTGTGCGTGTAGTAGCAAGGCCTTAAAAGGAGATAAAAACAAGATTTTTTCACTAAAAAGACAAAATAGACAAGAGGGTACAAGGGACCCCTTTGATTATCTTAGCACAGTTCAGTTTCTAGTTCAAAAAACTACATGTAGATCCTTCAGCCACATGCATCCACAGAATGGCAACTGTCCCACCTTCAAGCCTAAAGCAAAAGATTCCAATCAAATGAAGAAACCAAGATGGCATCGTTGATCCTCCTCCAAAGGCACTGCTCCAACATCCTTTCAGCCTGAACCACCAAGACTCATTCGAAACAGCAGCAGCAACCACTTTAGAAGTCTCTCTCTGAAAACAGCAGCAATTCCAGTTCTCTTCAGGTCTCTAGACAATTTCCAAGCTTTGAAGTTTCTAGGTCAAAGCAAGTTTTCAAGTACTGAGCTTCCAAGTCAGCCTAAACAGGTCACAAGTTTCGCCAGCATGCTTTCCCAGGCTTCTTACTGGCCCAGGCTGGGGATGGAAGCCCACACACAGTGTGACTTCCTTCCCTGCCCTGGTACTGCACATGGCAGCTGCAGCTCCTCCATTCTTTTTTCCCTTCCTGCTCTCCAGCTTCGCTGCTTCCTAAATCCCCTCTCTCTCTGTCACTCTTGAGAAACCTTGGCTTCCCTTTTTTGAGTCTCCACCCACCAGGGCACAATGGCACAATCCTAATGCAGCCTTATAAAGGTGGGGCCATGGCCCCCCAATTTCACCACATTACCCTTATCAGACTCACCTATTTAGTTTATAATTAAATGGTTTATAGTATATCCAGAGTGGTACAACCATGTGTATCATATTAATCAACATATTAATCACTCCCCCTAAAACCCCACACCAATTAATAACACCCCATTTCTCTCCTTCCCCACAGCCACTTCATCCATAAGCAACATTTAGTTCATTTCCAGCATTTCTTCCTTCCCCAAATTAGCATTTATAGTGCTATAAATTTCCTTCTCTTTTCCAAATTTGATATGCAAACTTTTACTACTGTTTGGTTCTGTGTTTTTTTTCCTCCATCATGTTTTTTTCCTTTGGCCCAAGGGTTATTTTGAAGTGTCAGTTTTATGGTGATTTTAAGCTTTTCTTTTTAGAAATGATGTTTTAAAATTTATTTTTAGTTTTTTAGAGATTGGGTCTCACTATGTTGCCCAGGGTAATCCCAAACCCGCAGACTCAAGTGATCTTCTGCCTCAGCATCCCAGGTAGCTGGGATTATAGGTACGTGCCACCATGCCCAGCTATTTTTTTTGAGACTAGGTCTTGCTATGTAGTCTTGAACCTGTGGACTCAAGCAATTCCTGGCCTCAGTCTCCTAAGTAGCTGGGATTACAGGCATGCACCACTGCACCTGGCTCTGATTTTAAGCTTTATTTGCTAGAGATATCTAACTTAATAGCATTGTTGCTTGAGAATGTAATCTGTATTGCATTAGTTCTTTGAAATTTCTTGACTAGATTTGTACTGTTGACATGTTTAATTTTAACCATTGTAGCTCATGTGTTTCAGTAAAATATATTTTTTTCAATTATTTAGTACAAGATCTTATATGTATATATATTCATAAACCCAGTTTAATTATTTTGACCAAATCTATAACTTTATTACATTGTATCTTTTGAAATTACTAATTCAATAATATTGAAATTTCCCACAGTAATAGATTTCTTAATTTATCCATAAAATTTATTAATTACTGCTTAGATTTTAAAAACTAGTTTTGCACAAATTTAGATTTACTTGTTGGTGTGTTAAACCTGTATTGCCATATAATAGCTATCTCTACCTCTAAAAGTACTTATGTGCATTTAATCTGAAATTAACACAACTAACATCTTTAGTCTTTGCTTGATATTTTTCTTTTCAATCTTTTACTTCCAAATCTTTTGTGTCTTCATACCTCAAAAATACTGCTTATAAAAACTGCAGTTAAATCAATTTTGTTTTGTCATCCCAGTCTTCTGTTAACAGGTCATTCTATTTTATATATTCGTTATGATTATTATATATTTTAGTTTGTTACTAACATTTTAGCTTGGTTTCTACTTATCTCACTTTTCCTGTTTCTTTCTTGCTCTCTTTTTTAGGAGAGAGAGAGTTATTTGGTTTTTTGTATGTTCATTGGAAGACTCACTTTATTGGTTTTCAGTTTGGCTTTGTATTTAACTTGATAGATGCTGTCCAGTATTTCTGTAAGAAATCATTGAAAAGACAGGAAATGTTTCTTTTATCAGATTTAAGTGCCATTTTATCTAAAAGTCTATGTATATATGTACACACACACACTCATACACAAAAAAATTTTATAAGATTAATTCCCAGAAATGGAATCTTTAGGTCAAAAGTTATATATTGTTTTGAAACTGCATTTTAAACTTAATATTTCATGAACAACTTTCCACTCATTAAATACTCTTATGTCATATATTAATTGCTCATAATGTTTTATTATTGTATAGATTAACCATGTTTTAAAATTATTCTCCTATATTTAAACATTAATGTTGCTTATAATTTTTCACTGCTTATAATTATAAGCAAATTGGTGATTAATATTCTTGTGCATGTAAGAATGATTTATTTTTCCCTTCAGATAAAAATTCTTAGAAGTAGAATTATTAGGTTAAAGAATACATGTGTTTTATTGTTTTCATATACAATACCAAATTTATACTTAGTGTAACAGTTTATGGGAATTTTGGGTCTCCAAATATTTGAAAACTCAGGGTAATATAATTTATCTTTGCCTAGTTTTCAGATGGAAGTTTATATCTCACTGTTTTAATTTACATTTTTTTCATAGTTGAACATTTTTCATATATTTATGGCTACTTGTATATCTTTGGTGAATTGCCTACTCATCTACTCAGACAATTTTCTCTTGAGAATGCAATCTTTTAAAGTAAAAAAATGTATATTTTATATTAAGGATGTTATCCTTTGTTTTTTGTTGCAAACATTTTCCCCTATTATGCCATTTACCTTTTAATTTAATGTTTATGGTAATTTTTATTAGCAAAATTAAAAAAAATTATATTTCAAATAATATACACATTCTTTTTTCTGGATTAGTTTTAATCTTTACATGTAGATATTTAACTAGTCAAGACTTTTTGTGATAAAAAGTTTTAAGTAGAAATTACACTTGTTTTTTTATTAATAATTTTTTATATCTAAATTTCAAATCTTTGTGATCTCTGGGGTTCAACCCCCCTCCCTGACTGTTCCCACCCTGTCCCACCCACCACCCCCGCAGGTTGTGTACTTCAATTTGGTTGTTGGCTTGTTTTGACTTTTCTTCATGGATTTTTGTTTATCTTTCCCATGTCCCATATAATAGTGAAACCATTTGGCTTCTGTTTTTTTCTTTTTGACTTGTTTCTGCTAATTAGAATTCTTCTAAGTCCATCCATGTTATCATAAAATCATCCAATTTGTCATTTTTAATTGATGAATAATATTCCATTGTGTATATATACCACATCTTTTTCATCCAGCCATCTGTTTTTGGACATTTCAGTTGCTTCCATGTCCTTGCAATTATAAATAGTGTCACAATAAACATCCGAGTACAGGTGTCCTTTTGTACCCACACTGAAGTCTCCTTTGGGTAAATTCTCAAGAGAGCAATTTCTGGGTCAAATGGTAGTTCCATTTTCATTAATTTGAGGGCCCTCCACACAGCTTTCCATAGAGGTTGGACCAGTTTACATTCCCACCAGCAGTGTAGGAGTGTACCTTTCTCTCTACATCCTCGCCAGCAATTCTTGTTGCCCGTTTTGTGGACTTGGGCCATTCTTACTGGTGTAAGGTGGTATCTCATTGTGGTTTTGATTTGCATTTCCCTTATTGCTAGTGAGCAATTTTTCATGTGCCTGTTGGCTATTTGTATTTCCTCTTTGGAGAAGATTCTTTTTAGTTCTTTACCCCATTTTATGATTGGGCTTCTTGTTCTCCTTTTGTTTAATTGTGTGAGTTCCTTGAGGATCTTCATTATTAAACCCTTATCACTGTTGTGGAGGGCAAAAATTTTTGCCGCTCCAGTTGGGCTTCTTTTAGTTTTTTTTCTGTCATCTCTTTTGCTGTACAAAGCTTTTAGTTTGATGTAGTCTCATCTGTTTATGTTTTCCTTCAATTTTTTGACATCAGTTGATTTTTCCAGAAAGGGGTTTCTGAATTGTACTTCCTGGAGGGTTTTTCCCAAGTTATTTTCTATGTATGTTATGGTTTCAGGTCTAACATTTAAATCTTTTATCCATTTTGAGTTAGTTTTTGTACAAGGTGTGAGGGTGTTGTCTTGGTCCATTTTTTTGCAGGTCTTTTCCCAGCACACTTTATTGAAGAGGCTATCTTTGTTCCAATGTAAGTTTTCCCCCCCTTTGTCAAAGATTAGTTGACTTTATATGTGTGGTTTTATTTCCGAACTCTCAATTCTCTACCATTGGTCTGATTGTCTGTTGTTGTACCAGTACCATGCTGTTTTAATTATTATGGCTTTGTAGTATAACTTGAGGTGTGGGATAGTTGGCCTTCCATTCTCTCTTTTTTTTGGCCAGGAGGCTTTTTGATATTCGAGGTCTTTTGTTATTCCACATAAACTCTGTAATGGTTTTTCTATCTCTTTAAAGAATGTCATTGGAATTTTTATAGGAATTGCATTGAATCTGTAGATTGCTTTTGACAGGATAGCCATTTTGATGATGTTAATGCTTGCAATCCATGAGAAATTACACTTGTTTTTCTTTCTCCTAATGTTTAGCTGTCCTAACCCATTTGTTGGGCAATTGAATACAACTGAATGATTAAATTCATTTAAACAGTGTTTTCTTCTGACAGAACAATGATGTAGTTTGCACTCACTAATGTAGCTTGCACTTTCTACATTAGTACAAGAGTGTTTTAACTTGGTGACTTTAGTATATCTCCACATTTTAGATGGCAACTCCTCCATTACTAAATCTTTGAAAAAGTTTCTTAGTTATTCTCACATAATTAATTTTCATGATGAAATGTAAAGTCATTTTTTGTCAGTTTCCAGTAATCACTCAAATGTGGTTTGAATCTGACTATTGATTAGAATTGTATTATATTTATTTATATTTTCAGTTGGGAAAAGATATCTTTTATAATATCATTTTCCAATCCAAGAATGCAATAAATCTCAACAATAAATTTCTCCATTTATGTAGAGTTTCTTTAGTATCCCACAGTAAAGTTTATAATTAAAAATACAATTTTGATACAATTCCCATACTATACATTTCACTCATTTGACATATAAAGTAAAATGGTTTTACTATATTTGTGCTTGTACTATGATCACAGTTAATGTTTAACAAAATTTTCATCATCCCCAAAAGAACTCACATACCCATTAGCACTCACATTCCATTTTCTTCCAAGCAATTCACTCCTAGGCAATCACCAACGTAATTTTTGTCTTCAATAGACTTGCCTATTCTGAACATTTCATATAAATGAGATCACACAGTATTGTGGTCCTTTGTGACTGGCTTCTTTTCTTAGCATCATATTTTCCTTCCTTCCTTCCTTCCTTCCTTCCTTCCTTCCTTCCTTCCTTCCTTCCTTCCTTCCTTCCTTCCTTCCTTCCTTCCTTCCTTCCTTCCTTCTTTCTTCTTTCTTTCTTTCTGAGACTAGGTCTTGCTATTTTTGCCTTTGGAACCGCAGGCTCAAGTTGCCCAGAGTACTGCACAGACTTAAGCAATCCCCAGGCTCAGCTTCCCAGGTAGCTGGAATTACAAGTGTGGGTTACCACGCCCAGCTAATTTTTTGGAACTAGTCTTGGTATGTTGCCCTTGGCGGGACACGAACCATGGTCCCTGGTCCCTGCTGTGGCTTCCTAGGCTGCCGCTTACAGGCACGCGCCACCATGCCTGGCTTATATTTTCTTTTTCCTTTTTTTAAAAATTTTTTTATTTTTTGAGACTAGGTCTTGCAATTTTTTGCCCATGGAACCGCAGGCTCACATTGCCCGTGGTACCACGGATTCAAGCAATCCTCAGCCTCAGGTTCCCAGGTAGCTAGGATTATGGGCATGCGCCCATCATGCCCAGCTATTTTTGGGGATTAGGTCTTGCTGTGTTACCCCGGGAAGGACTCGAACTGCGATTCCCAAACCCCACTGTGAGTCCATAAGCTGTTGCTTGCAAGCATGTGCCTCCGTGCCCAGCTCAGCATCATATATTCAAGGTTGATCCATGTTGTAGCACGTATCAAAATCACATTTCTCTTTATGACCAAATAATATTCCATTGCACAAATACACCACATTTTATTTATCCATTTATCAATTGATGACATTTGTGTTGTTTTCACCTTTTTGTCTATTATAAATAATACTTCTATGAACATTCATGTACAAGTTTTTGTGTGCACATATATTTTTACTTCTCTTGGGTACATACCTTGGAGTGGAACTTCTGGATCACACAGTAACTCGATACTTAACTTGCCAGACTGTTTTCTAAAGCAGCTCTACCATTTTGTATTTTCAGCAGTAATATACACATGAGGGTTCCAAATTCTCCACATTCTTGTCAGTACTTATTATCTGTCTTTTTCTTTTAGTGGGTGTGACAGTGGTATTTCATAGTGGTTTTGATTTGTATCTGCCTGATGACTAATGATGTTGGGCATTTTATCACATACCTGTTGGCCATATGTATCTTTGGAGAAACAACTATTCATATCCTTTACTCATTTTAAACTGAGTTGTCTCTTATTTTGAGCTATAGGAATTTTTAAATTTATTTTAAATGTAAATCCCTTATCACACATGTAATTTACAAAATTTTTCTCCCATTTTGGGTATTTTCTTTTATTTTTAGATGGTGTCCTTAAAACACAAGGATTTTAAACATTGGTGATGTTCACTTGATTTTTTTCTTCCTTTTGCTGCCTGTGTTTTTAGTACCATATCTGAAAAACCATTGCCATTCCAAGATCAAGAAGATTTATAGCGGTTTTCTTCTGATAACTTTATAGCTTTTAACTTGTATATTTATACCTTTGATCCACAGAGTTAATTTCTGTATGTTGTATGATGAAGGGACCCAACTTCAGTTTTTCAGACGAGATCGGGCCCGTTCAGGGTGGTATGGCCGTAGACTCAACTTCAGTTTTTCAAATATGACTACCCAGTTTTCTCAGCATTATTTTTTGAAAAAACAGTATTTTTCCCCTTTTGAATTGTCTTCAAATCCTTGCCAAAAATCTACTGATTGCAAACAGGAGGATTTATTTCTGCACTCTCAACTTTATTCAGTCATCTATATGTCTCTCCTTTATGCCCTTAACACATTGTTTTGATTACAGTAGCTTTGTAGTAAGCATTGAAATGAGGAAGCCTGACTCCCTGAACTTTGTTCTTTTTTTCAAATGTTGGCTATTCTGGGTCTCTTGAATTTCCCATTCTTTGGTATTTTTGTTATTGAGAATATGTGGTTTCTATTTTCTATTATGCATTTTTAAGTTGGTCATTGTTGTTTACAGAAAATGTGATTTTGCATGTCTATTTTTGTGTTGAGTTACTCTACTGAACTCTCTCCTAAGTTCTAATATTAGTCTATTTGCTAGGGTTTCTCAGGTAGGTAAGTCTTGCATGATCTTTCCTTCCCAAATTTATACCCCTTGTTTATTTCTCCTCTTGTTTTTCCTTGAATTTCAGAATATTGATTCTATTCATTTTGACATCCTTGATTTGCTCATTTTCATAGTGATGCTTTTATTATTTCTGTTATCATCTTGACAAAGTCTTTTTATTTTGATTCCTAGTCACTCAGAGTTTTCATCACAGCGCATCCTATAGAATAATTACCTATTTTTTCCTCCTGTGCCCCATTCATATGATGAACAACATTAATAAACTTTTAACATTGACCTTCTTTGCATAAACTGTCTCCCTAGCCTGTGGGAACAAATTAGCTCACATTAACAAAAATAACTCAGATTTCGCTGGTGGAGGTCCCACCTGTATAATATAGAACAGATGTCATAAATTGAAAGTTGTTAGGTTATGTCTGGTTTGGTTTGCAAAGGGTTTCAGAATGCTGTTTTAAATTAGTTTTTAGCATTTAAAAATCAGGAGATTTCAGATATTCAGATTTTTCAGATATAGCACCAATTTTTGGTTTCCCTTTAAGAATTATGAAATCTGACCATACCAGTCCTACATTCTCACATGACTACAATGGGCCCCAGGGACCCCCTCAAAAAGGTCTCCTTATTTGCATCATTTCCACACCCTCCATACCTTATTGTTTTCCAGACATCAAGGTCAAGGGTCAGTGGCCAATTTTTCCACTGTGCAATTGTTTTTCTTATAATGGAATTAGGTGAAGTGAAATACTGCTTGTAATCATTTCTCTAGCAAATGTGGAAAAAATAAAAGAGGCCAAAAGTCCTTTGTACTTCACAAGAGAAATGGAAGCAAGCATATTTCTTAGTGGAAGTGAAAACTATTCCGATATGTTTAATATACAATATGTGCCTGTTGAAAGAATGCAATGTAAGATGTTGCAGGAAAAGAAATCATAAGAATATGGAAAAACTGTCAGTGGGAAGAAAGCTTTATTGAACTGGAAAAAAAAGAACTGAAAATTCAACAGAGTTTTTGTTTCAGGAGGCAGAGTATAAACAACGTCAGAAAATGTCTTGATTATAAGTGAACACCTTCTCACTAGTCCTGTCCATGAGTAGGATTTGTTTGGCTCATGAAAATATTTGAGTTTCTGACCCCTGCTCTAGTTCTCCAGCTTCTTCAAAACTTCCTTTGTTACGTGCTTCTCCCTCACCTTCTTATGGTTTCTCTGCTGCTGTGCTACACTTTTTAAAGAACCTAATGGAAACAGATACTTTTGCATTTGCCTGCAGCTCTTTCACCTTACATTTCAGATGCTAACTTGTCACACTGACATGAGACAGAGGTCCCACCCCCATCAGCATCAGCAACACCAAAAGACTAATTTGGGAGTGAGTGGGTGTGAAGATTGACTCCCCTTTCATCTCCTTCTCTGTAAATGTCCGACTTAAATCTTAAAACGATGGTCCATCAGCCAGACCCTTAAGCCTCTCTCTTCTTGATCTTCTGGAGCTCCCATTGGAAGTCACTGCTCACCTATCAGCCCAGGACCCACCTACACACCCCTCCTCACAAGTCCATGACTTTTAACCAGTCCAATTTAAGCATTGAATATATATATATATATATCTGAGTCTCCTTAGGTTCATCCAGAATATCAGTATTCCTTGAACAAAGTCTACTTTGTCACAGCATAGTACTATTTAAATTAAAGGTTGAATACACTTTGCACAGATTTTATTTCAATGTTTGTATCTATACCAGAGAGAAGAATGGTCTGTAGCTTTGTTTTTTAAGTTTTAGTATCAGGGAAGATGAAAATGAGAAAAATTTTAAGTCAGTAAGATTTGCAATATTTACTTTCTGCTTTTAAAGGTTTATATATTTTTTTAAGATTTGTATCTTGAAATAACTTTGCAGAGGCCCCATAAAATTTTACCCAGCTTGTCCAAACAGTATCATATAACATAGAATAGTTATTAAAATGAGTAATTATTAAATATTAGACATTAAATAATTCTATTAGTAAGTCCACAAACTTTAAATTTTTCCAATTTTTTGATCAATGTCCATTTTCTGGCCCAGGATTCAATTCAGAATCTGTCATTGCAATTAAGTATTGTGTGGCTACCTGACATTTTTCTAGTCTGTCTTTTCTGACCTTTATACTGTTGAAGATAAAGTACAATAATGATCTTTAAAGTTTGATAGCAGTCATCCATGTAATTATTCACTCAGAAGAGGCTAATTTATTAGCTAAATATTAGTTATGTATAAGTTACTAGCTAAATATAGTTATGATTAGGTAATTTATTAACTAAATAGTCTGCTAATTTATAAAATTCTGATGTCTTTTTCAGGTCAATTTTTGATAATTTATATTTAACTGGAAAAGTTAGTGGAACTGCAGGCTCACATTGCCCGGGGTAACATGGACTCAAGCAATCCCCAGCCTCAGCTTAGCTGGGATTAAAGGCACATGCCACCATGCCCAGCTATTTTTTTGGAACTAGATCTCCCTACATTGCCCTGAGCAGGACTCAAACCGTGATCACTGGTCCCCACCACGGCTTCCTAGGCTGCTGCTTACAGGCATGTGCCATTATGCCCAGCTGGAAAAGTTAGTAGTTTGAACAAAAGACAAATTCTTTCTTCATTTCAGAAAGAGATAACACAATGTTTGTGAGATTCATCCATGCTATATAGCCTGGTGTTTTTCTCATGATTAGACTGAGGTAACAGATTTTTGACAACTATCATAGAAATGATGTGCTTTTCTCAGAGCATTAAATCAAGAGGTAGATGGTGTTAATATGTCTCCTTATTCTACTATTACCTTTTCCCACTTGGTTGAAGTGGAGTTGCTGGAGTTTTTCCACTGTAATATTACCAAGTTTTCCTTTGTATCTAGTAATTAACTTGTGGGGAGCTACTTTCAATGGAAGCAAATATCCCATTCATTACCATATATTTGCTCATTACATTTAGTATCTATTAGTGGTTCTTTCCTACAAATATGATTACAATGTTTACCAAATGGGATTTTCTATTTATCATTCCTGCTATGTTTATTCATTGAACTTCTAACTTGAAGGAAGAATTGTTTCTTCTCTTTTGGTTTACATATGCAATTTTCATGTTAGTATGAACTTATGGGTATTTATTTTAATGTATAGGTTATAATCCAAAGCTATTATTTATATTGTCACTCAAATAGTTCTGGATCTGGTCACTGGATTCCCATCATTTGGTCCCTGTGTTCTTTGACAAGCTTCAAGTACTTGTTTACTTTTTAAATACCAGATGCTCCAGCTTTATCTTCCTCTTTCCCTGTTCCAATTTTTCAATCAGTCATCCTCTAAAGAATGGGTCTTTTCCTCCAAGATCTGGAAGTTAGGTGCCCACATTGTTACTTGACATTATTTCTAGGACTTTTTAGAAGACAGAGCTAGGAATTATAGACTCATACACACATATGTAACACACATGCATGCATGTATCAATCAAAAACATATCATCTATGTATTTATCTATGTATGTATCTAGTTGCCATGAATCTATCAAAAGCAAACAGTATATATTGATACTGTTGATTTCAGCCTAATGCTACAGGATCCATTCTTCCCTTCCACTTTTCCTTACTTCTAGTTCCTTCTAATTTCTTTCTGAGAGCAGTGAGAAATTTGCTCTCATCATTTAGGATATAGTTATTTATCGCTTCAGCTTACATACAAAAAAATGATTCAGAATTACTACCCATTATCCCTGTTAGAAAGACTTACTGACTAAAGCACAGTGTTTGTTCTTTTTGTCTTTAGTTCTGTAGTCAAAATACATTTCCCCCATTTTACTTAGTCAAAATACATTTCCCCTATTTTATTTAGCTAAGTTCTTTTTGTCTCCAGTCTCTTCAGTATGGTTATGTCATTCACCTTGCAAAAGGTGCATTTGTTATTGTTTATATTCCATTTTGGGTTCCCATCACAACTGACCGACTTTATTTATTTCTCCAGGACAAAGATCTGAAATGTTATCTAGGTTTGGAGCATCAGAATATACAAAAAGCAAATTCTGAGAAATGCCTTTTCTGAAGTCACTGGCACTGGCACCAGGACTCTGGGAGGGACCCATCCCCGTGCTGCCTTCAACACAGACCCAGGGAGCACCCCCTCCAGCCAGGTTTCTGAGGGAATCTTCCCGATCCTTTCCCCACCCAGGTGAGACGCCAGAAGTCAGCTTGCAGCGCCAGAGCAAATCACTAAACTAAACTTCAGATCAACTTTCAACCTGGAAAACTTTGCTGCCACCATGCCAACCAACACCAGATCTATGGTTTCTCAATATGTAGATCAAGTTAGAAAGCAAAACACAGTAAGGAGAAAAACAGTAGACATGCAACCAAGCCCTACAAGAAATAATCCATCACCACCAAAAAAAAGACAATCTCTGGAAAACATTGAAGAAACGATGTGTATCTCAAAGACTCCAACATCAACATGTTAAATGCACTCCAACAAATAAGAGAAGAATCAGAAAAAAAGGACAACAGAATGATAGAAGCATTTAATGCACTAAGGGAAGAAGTAGAAACATATAAAAAAGAAAGCATCAATATGTATAACCTAATCAATGAACTCAAGAATGAAAATGAATCCCAAAGTTGAAATTGAGACTCAAGAGTTAAGGGTTGCAATAGATGAGCTCAAAAATGCACAGAAAAGCCATGGAAGTAGATTAGATGAAATAGAAGAATGAATCAGCACACTTGAGGATATAGAAATAGAGAGGACAAAGAAAGAAAGAGAGAAAAACAAAGTAAGAGGACTGAAGAAAAGCTCAGAGATATGTCAGATTCCTTAAAGAAAAGAAGCATAAGAGTAATAGGAATCCCAGAAGGAGAGGAGAGAGTCATGGGAACTGAAAGGCTTTTCAATATAATGATAGAGGAGAACTTCCCAAATCTGAAGAAAGAAACAAAAATAGACATACAGGAAGTCAAAAGGACACCAAACTACTTTAATGAAAAAAAAGTCACAGTGAGACACATCACGTAAAACTTCGAAGAACCCAAGTTAAGAAAAAAATACTGAGAATGGCTAGAGAAAAGAAACAGATAACCTACAAAGGAAAACCCATTAGACTGACCTCAGATTTTTCTAAAGAGACACTCCAGGCAAGGAAAGAATGGAGTCACATCTACAAAAAAACTTCAAGAAAAAAAGTGCCAGCCAAGGATACTCTACCCTGCAAAGCTATCCTTCCTCTATGAAGGAAAAAATAGAACCTTCTCTGACAAGCAAAGTCTCCAGAAATTTGCTACCACTAAACCCCCACTCCAAGAAATTTTGCAGGAGGCCTCAAGATCAAAACCATAAGAAGAACAAATACAAAAAAATAAAACCAAAAAACCAAAATAAACCTCAAAATGACCACCAGCAAATCATTAGAATTGCAAACATCAATAATTGCCCTAAATGTCAATGGTCTAAACTCAGCAATCAAAGCACAAAGAGTTGCAGACTGGATCAGAAAACAGAACCCAACATTCTGCTGCCTCCAAGAAACACATCTGATCTCTAACGATAAGCATAGACTGAAGGTGCAGAGCTGGAAAACTGCACTACAAGCAAATGGCCCCCACAAGAAAGCAGGGGTTGCCATTCTTATATCAGACAGAGCAGACTTCAAATTAACAAAAGTGACAAAAGATAAAGACAGCTACTACCTAATGGTTAAAAGGTCAATCCATCAAAAAGACATAATAATCAACATATATGCACTTAATGAGGGAGCACCAAAATTCATAAAGCAACTACTAGTAGAACTGAAATTAAATATTGATGAGAATACATATGTGGTAGGAGATTTTAATGCTCCACTCTCCACAAAAGACAGATCAACAAAACAGCAACTACACAAAGACACAAAGGCTTTAAAGGAAGAGCTAGACTGAATGCACCTAATAGATATATACAGGACACTACATCCCCAAGGAAAAGAATACACTTTCTTTTCAAGTGCACATGGTTCATTCTCTAAAATTGATCATATATTAGGCCACAAGACAAACCTGAACAAATACACAAAGATTAAAATAATACCAACCTTTTTCTCCGATCATAATGGCATCAAATTAGAAATCAACAATGAAAAGTAAATAAGGAGAGTAAACACTACATGGAAACTGAACAATAGGCTTCTGGAAGTTCACTGGGTAAAAGAGGAAATAAAAGAAGAAATTAAAACCTACATGGAGGCAAATGACAATGACAACACCTTGTTCCAAAATGTGTGGGATGCAGCAAAAGCAGTATTAAGAGGAAAGTTCATAGCAATACAGGCCCACATAAAAATAATTGAAACAGTCCAAAGAAATACTCTAATCTCCCAACTTGAGGACCTAGAAAAAGAGCAACAAAAAACCCAAAACCCAGCAGAAGACAAGAAATAACAAAAATAAAAGCAGAGATTAATGAAATAGAAGCCAAAAGGACCATCGAGAAGATAAACAAAACCAAAAGCTGGTTCTTTGAAAAAAATAAATAAAATTGATAAACCCCTTGCAAGGCTTACAAAGAAAAGAAGAGAGAAAACTCAAATAAACAGGATCATAAATGAAAAGGGAGATATTACAACAGACCCAGCAGAAATCCAAAAGATAATTAGAGACTACTATGAACATCTATACACAAACAAATACAGCAACCTGGAAAAGATGGACAAATTCCTAGAACAATACAGTCATCCAAAATTAAACAAAGAAGAAATAGAAAACTTAAACAGTTCAATCACAAGTAGTGAAATTGAGGCAGTCATCAGAACTCTCCCTAAAAACAAGAGCCCTGGTTCAGATGGTTTCACAAATGAATTCTACCAAACTTTCAAAGAGGCACTAACACCAATACTGTTAAAACTCTTTCAAAAAATTGAGAAAGAAGGAAAGCTACCAAATACCTTCCATGAAGCAAACACTACACTAATTCCAAAACCAAAAAAAGATAGTGCAAAGAAAGAGAACTACAGACCAATCTCCCTAATGAACACAGATGCAAAAATTCTAAACAAAATCCTGGCAAACCGAATCCAACATTGCATTAAAAGGATCATCCATCATGACCAAGTGGGAGTCATCCTAGGAGCACAAGGATGGTTCAATATCCAAAAATCAATCAACATAATCCATCACATCAACAAAGAGAAAAACAAAAACCATATGATCATATCAATAGATGTGGAAAAAAGCATTCGATAAAGTTCAGCATCCTATCATGATAAAAGCCCTGGAAAAAATTGTTATAAAAGGAACATACCTAAACATAATAAAAGCTATATATGACAGGCCCACAGCAAATATCATCCTCAATGGGGAAAAACTGAAACCATTTCAACTAAAGTCTGGAACCAGGCAAGGATGCCCACTCTCTCCACTCCTTTTCAACATAGTTCTGGAAGTCCTAGCCAGGGCAATAAGGCAAGAGAAAGACATAAAAGGAATCCAAATAGGGAAAGAAGAAATAAAGTTATCATTATACAGGGATGATATGATACTTTATGTAGAGAATCCAGAAAAATCAACAGAAAAGCTGATTGAAATAATAAACTGATTCAGTAAGATAGCTGGATACAAAATCCACATACAAAAATCAACAGCACTCATATATGCAAAGAATCAATCAGAAGAAGAAGAAATTTAAAAAAAAACCCATTTACCATTGCACCAAAGAAAATAAAATACTTGGGAATAAACCTAACAAAAGACGTAAAAGACCTATACAAAGAAAACTATAAAACATTCTTGAAAGAAATAGAAGATGATGTCAAAAAATGGAAAGACATTCCCTGTTCATGGATCAGAAAAATCAACATTATCAAATGGCCATACTACCAAAGGCATCTACAGATTCAATGCAATTCCAATGAAAATGCCAATGACATATTTTAAAGAGATAGAACAAAAATTACTGAAATTCATATGGAACAATAAAAGACCCGGAATAGCCAAAACCCTTTTGACAAACAGAAGAGAGAATGGAGGTATTACTATTCCAGACTTCAAATTGTACTACAAAGCCATAATACTTAAAACAGCATGATACTGGTACAAAAACAGACAAACAGACCAATGGATCAGAATCGAATACCCAGAAGTAAAAACCACACATATATAAGTCAACTAATCTTCGACAAAGGGGCAAAAAACATACTGTGAAACAAGGATAACCTCTTCAGTAAATGGTACTGGGAAAACTGGATCAAAATGTGTAAAAAAATGAACCAGGACAATACCCTCACACCCTGTACAAAAATTACCTCAGAATGGATAAAGGACCTGAAAATGAGACCTGCAACCATAAAATACATGGAAGAAAACCTGGGCAAAACTCTTTATGAATTTCACCCCAGAAATCCATTTTGGGAAACAATTATGGCCAGCAAAAAAATGAAGGAAAACATAATCAGCTGGGACTATATCAAACCAAAAAGTTTCTGTTCCGCAAAAGAGACAAGAAACAAAACAAAAAGAAACACAACCGACTGGGGGAAAAATTTTTGCCCTCCAAACAAGTGACAAGGGTCTGATAACAAAGATCCACAAAGAGCTCCTACAGCTCAACAAAAACAAAGCGAAAAATCTACTCAAAAAATGGGGAGAAGAACTAAAAAGACACTTCACCAAAAAGGAGATACCAATGGCTAACAGGCATGTGAAAAAATGCTCCACATCACTAATAATCAGGGAAATGCAAATTAGAAACACACTGAGATACCATCTTACACCAGTAAGAATGGCCCATATAAATAAAACGGACAACACAAATGTTGGCACGGATGTGGAGAAAAAGGAACTCTCTTACGCTGCTGGTGGGAGTGTAAATTGGTCCAGCCACTATGGAAGACTGTGTGGAGGACCCTCAAACAATTGAAAGTGGACTTACCATTCGACCCAGCAATCCCACTACTAGGAATCTACCCAGAGGACATGAAGACATTAATTCAAAAGGACACATGTACACGCATGTTCATTGCAGCTGCTTACGATTGCCAAGATTTGGAAACAAACCAAATGCCCCAAAACAGATGATTGGCTGAAAAAAATGTACATATACACGATGGAATACTACGCATTAATCAAGGACAAACACATGTCATTTGCAGCAACATGGATGGAACTAGAAAGACTCATATTAGCAGAACTAAGTCAAAAAGAAAAAGAAATACAGGATGGTCATACTTATATGATAGATATAGGGAAAAACAAACAAACAAGAAAAAATAAAAACAACCAATGGGACTGAACAATGGAGCAAGAGAGGACGAGGGGGAAGAAGGTGGGGGAGGTGAAGAGCACAAAAGATCAGGATGGTTAACAGGTGTTAGTGAAATGGGAAAGCCCTGGGGTACACAATAATGCAATAATGTAATATAAATAAAAATACACACACACACACAAAAGAAATGCCTTTTCTTTTCACACTCTTTCTACCTGTTGGCCCTCCCTTCCCACTCCCCTTTAGGAGTTTACTTATTTACTTTTCCTGTTTCTTTTTGTATAAATGAGGGAATTCATACCTATTTTCTTATATCCTTCCTTCTCACATGAAAGGTGGAAAACTACTCTTTTTTGACTTAAGATTTTTTTCTTTACTTCCTCTATTCAAGAGTATACAGGGCTCTAACTAGGTTCTTTCTCCCTGTACTTTGGCCTAGAAATGCTCTCAAAACAATACACAAGGATTCCAAGAGCTCTCCTTGTTTTTCATTTCTTCCACCCCCACCCCATCATCCCTTACATCCCTTTGCACCTTTTCCCCTATTGTCTCCTTTTTAACATCAAAAATCTCATTTTATTTATTAGTGTCCACTAGTTTTTGTAAGTATTTTACTCTGGAATCATCTGTTGTGTAAATGTCCAGTATTTGTCTTTGTTATTCTAACTTACTTTGCTACACATCATTCTCTTGAACTCCTCCCATGTCACTGTAAATAGCCACATTTCTTTTTCCTTATGGTTGAAGAGTATTCCACTGTGTGGATATACGACATCTTTTTTATTCACTCCTCTACCAGTGGGCTCTTAGATTGTTTCCCTGTGCTAGCTATTGCAAAAATCCTGCAATAAACATTGTAGAAAAATAATATTTAAAATTGATAGTTTCACATTCTTCATATAAATGCCCTAGAGTGGAATTTCTGGGTCATGCCAGTATTTCCAATTCTAGGTTTTTAAGGTAAATTCAGATCATTTTCCAAAATGTAACCTTTCCAGCACTTTTATCAGGGGTCTTTTCATACAGGCCATTCTTCTTGGTATGATAACATCTCCCTATGGTTTTGCCTTTCAAAGGCAATGAACAATTTTTCCATTTAATTATTGGCCTCCTGGATATCCTTTTTGATGAACTGCCTGTACAAATCAGTTACCCATTTATTAATTGGGTTGTCTTCTTATTGTCGAATTGTATGTTTTTTATATATCTTGGGTATGAACCCCTTGATGGTTGTGTCATGTATATTTTCTTCCATGTCTTTTAAAACCTACTTATATTTTCTTTTGTTGTGCAGAAACTTTTTAAATGAGGTAATCCCAATTATTTTTACTTTATTTCCATTGCCATAGAATCAAGTCTCCAAAAACATATTATCATTAAAGTCATGGAATGTATCAATGTTTTCTTCCATACACTTTATGGACCGTCCTATATTCAAATCTTGAATCCATTTGGAATTTATTTTTGTTTGTGTAATTAAAAAGTGATCAACTTCAATCTTTTACATGTGGCTATCCAGTTTTCTCAACATCATTTATTAAAGACTGTTCTTTTCTCAGTGTGTGCCATGGTTTTTTTTACCATGAATTGGGTTATGGTGTGTGTGTTTACTTTCTGAATTTTGACTCTATCCCCATTAACCACCCCAAGATTTTTTTTTTAATATCAACTACCATATTGTTTTAATTACTGTTTCTTTATAGCATAAATTCAGATAATGTGATGCTTTTGTTTCCCTCCTTTTTCCCTCAAGATTGCTTTTCCTATTTGAGTTCTATTATGATCTATATAAATTTTAATATTACTCAATGTCTTTGAAGAATATTGTTGGTATTTTGATATGGATTGTGCTAAATTTGTGTAATGTTTTTGGTAGAATAATCATTTTGATTATATTGATCCTCCTCATCCAGGCACATAGAATGTCTTTCCATCTCCTTATGTCATAATCTAAATCCTTTAATACAGTTTTCATTGTATAAGTCCCTTCATCTCTTTGGTTAGATTTATAGGTTTTTGATTATTTTGAAGCTATTGTGGATGGAGTCATTTTCTTAATTTCTTTTTCTTCTCATTCTTTATAAATAGAAAATGCAAAAGATTTTTTGTATATTGGTTGTGTAACCTCTTTGTTACATAAATTTGTTTCTGATAGAGTTTTGGTGGAAATAGATTTTTCTATATATCATTGGCAAGTAATGATGTTTAACTTCTCTCCAATCTGGATTCCTTTTATTTTCTGTCATTGTCTCATAGTCCAGCTAAAAATTCTAATAGTAAATTAAACAGAAGTGGTAACTTCCACACAGGCATCCTTGACTTATTCTTGATCTTAAAGGGAAAGCTTTCAGTTTTTCACCATAAAGCACTATACTGACTATAGGTTTGTGATATATGGCCTTATATTGAGGTAGTTTCCTTCTTTTACCATCTTGTCTAGTTTTTGTCATAAATGGGTGTTAAACCTTACCAATTTTTTATACTTATTGATATATCATGTTATCTTTTTTTGTTCATGTATTACATTGATGAGTTACCTATGTTAAACCATGCTTGTGGTCCTAGGATAAACCCCACTTAATCTGATGGACAATGCATGTAATATACTGTTGAATGCAATTTGATGGTATGTTGTTGAGACTTTTGCATCAATATTTATTATTCACATTGGCTTTCTTTTCTTGTGCTATCTTTCTTTAGTTTCAGTATTAAGGTAATTTTAGCATCATAAAATCCAATAAGGAGCATCCCCAATTCTTGAAATTTTAGAAATAATTTTTTTTTGAGACTAGGTCTCACTTTGTTGCCCAGAGAACCGCAGGCTCACATTGCCCGGGGTACCACGGACTCAAGCAACCCCAGCTTCAGCTTCCCAGGTAGTTAGTATTATAAGCATGCGCCACCACACACAGCTATTTTTTGAGACTAGGTCTCGCTATGTTGCTCTGGGTGGCTCTCAGACCCCCGGGCGGGTCTCCACCAAGGACTCAAACGATTCCTAGCCTCAGCCTCATGCTTGGTAGGCTGCAATTAAAGGCACACACCCTGTGCCCAGCTTTACAAATAATTTAAGAAAATTTGGCATAAGTTCTTCCTTACTAGAATTCACTTGTATAGCCATCCAGTCTGGGTTCTTGCTTTTGGGTGATTTTTGATGAGTTTCAATTTCCATTATTATCTGTTTATTCAACTCTTCTATTTGTTCCTGGTTCAGTCTTGGTAAAAGCTGTATTGTCCTAGAACTTTGTTTTTTAGGGGCTGCTGTCTTTGTTTAGAGGTAATTTAGTTATGGCCATGTGTAGGACTCTGCCACCAGCTTGTCTTAATTCCACTTTCTCCTCTTTACTACAGAGCTTTTTAGAAGCATGATACAATTCTGTCCTTTGAAATTTGATAGAAGTCATTCATAGAACTACTGGGGCATGGAGTCTCTCAAGAGAGAGGTTCTTTGCTACTTTATAAAATCTCATGGTTACTGACTATTCATTTCTTACAGGCCCCCCAAAATATGTGGGTCTGGAGACCCTCTAGGAGAAAAAATTCACCAGATAGTTTTGGGTAGAGCTGTGAGTGCATTTTATTAGAAGCTCGTGTATGAGGAGAGCCAGTGCCAGGAAGGAGAATTTTCGTCTGGCTCTCTGAGAGAAGCTGAGGGGAAAAGCTTTAAAGGAATAAGTTCACACAGCAGGGCAGAGGGGAGCAGTGTCATAGTTTGTTCTGGCTTGGGCTGTATCTTGACTTGTGGGGCTTTAGGCCTCCCCCCTCCAGTATCTGATGCTTTTTATCCTAGTATGGCACCTTCGGTTAATCTGGTATTCCATTTGCTTGGCTAGGATTCTAGAATAAGGTTCACAAGTCCAGCTGATTGTACAGAATTTGGGGTATCTTAACCCAAGATTCAATATCCCTGTTTAATCAGGGGCTGTGCAAACCAGTCAGTGGTCCAATTTCTTGGTTCAAACAGGAGCCAGTGGCTTAGTAGCCCAGTTTTCTTTGTTCAGATAGGCAACTCACATCTCACCAGTTTACAATCCCTGCACCCCCCCGGCCAAAGAGTCTCAAGATGTCATCTTTTTGACATCTCAAGATGTCAAAGTTTGGTAGTTTAGATTTTACTGGAAAAGTTAGAGAAGACACAAATTCTTTTCGTTTCAGAGGCTATTTCTTCTGTCACAGATTTTATTTTCTCCCTCTCACTCCTTGTGGAATTTCTGTTACACATATACGATGTCTAATGTTAAATGTCACAGTTCAGTTTGTTCTCTCAATCCTCCACCCTTTCACCTGAGAATCCAAAGACAGATTCTCAACATTTTAACTTACATATTTAGCTTTCTTCAATTCCCAATCTGCTGTTCAATATCTCAACTGAGATTTGGCAAACCAAAAACGTTTCCTAATCTGTAATTTTTTAAACAACTTAGCCCACGACCTTTACAAGAGCAACATCTTCCCAAATCTTATTGAAACCTTGTATGAGAAATTTTTATTCATATATTTATTTATTTATTTATTTATTTATTTATTTATTTATTTATTTTTGAGACTAGGTCTTACTATTTTTGCCTGGGGAACTACAGGCTCACCTTGCCCGGGGTACCACAGACACAAGCAATCCCCTGCCTCAGCTTCCCAAGTAATTGGGATGACAGGTGCGCACCACCATGCCCAGCTATTTTTTGGGACTAGGTCTCACTGTGTTGTCCGGGCGGGTCTTGAACCCGCGGACTCAAGGGATTCCCAGTCCCAGCCATGCTCCATAGGCTTGCACTTAAAGGCATGAACCACCGTGCCCGGGTGAGAAATATTTTTAAAAATTTGTGAAAATTTAGTTTCAAAGAATAATTTTTTAAAAATGTCTACTGCCTTTGAAATTCTGAAT